>APFE031717571.1:21110-32562 GCA_000404065.3 Pinus taeda | reverse complement strand
ATTTCCAATTAAAATAATAATAAATCTACATTTATATATTCATATATTGATTGGAAGGATTCTCACAATGGTCACTTCTTTTAATTACATCCCCTTCAAGCCATTGGGATACCTAATACTTTCTTATATAATATAGTTGGGGCTTGCTACTTGTTGGCGTGTTTGGGTAAACAAACTTGATGTGTTTTTTTTTTATCTTGCAGTTGGAGTCTATGGAATAAGAAAGAGATTTGATAACTTGAAAAAAGTGGTAGCTTGACAAAAGTTGTAGAGAAAAGATTAATCTCTCCTACCTTGACACTCGTTGTCAATATCAACACCTACAAGAACTTTTTTGTGGAATATTATCAAAACTAATAGAAGGATATGAAAGAGTGCATTGTAAGAACCTTGACAAACACGACCATTGAAACTTGGAACATTGTTTGTAGGAAGATAAAATTATGTTTCTTTTTTCCAAACATGTATGTTAGTATATTACAGTTTAATGAATATGTTTTCTTATTATCATATATGGTTTCATACTTTAACAAAACATTCGCCAAGACTTCACAATGTTTTATTGTTTAGTAAAATATTTACCAAGATCTTACAAGAGTTTATAATTCAACGAAATATTCTCCATGACCGTACAAGATAATATAATCTGGTGAGAGATTCCCCAAAAAAATAAATATACATATTATATTATTGATAAAATCGCCTCCCATTTTTCCTTTGTATCATGGGGATTAGCCCATTTATTATACATATAAATTTAGGGTGGTTTTTAAAATTTTCCCTACCTCCAGGAACTGTGCAGAAGTGCCCCCTCAGGGTCCCACCTTGCAACTATCACTGGTGTCCTTCACTGCACAACTCTGCTTCCCAATAGTCACTACGCAGTTTCTACTGACAGTGAAGGTTGTGCTCCCAGACTTACTCATCCTAGCACACTCTAACCTATCCAAGTGACTTTTCCTCCTTCTCTGTCACTTGGAACTATGCATTGCATAGTTGTTGGGCCCTCTTCCTAGTTTGTCATCTATCCTAGGCCTGAAACACGAGAACAATACATCATGCTAGACTAGGAGGTTTTGGAATTGATGTCGTCCTGTCATGAGTAAATTGTAGGAACATGTACACTGATAGATCGTGGTGAGACAACAAACCGGATGAAGATGGAGCACAAATGCTAAAAGACTTGCTTGTAGCTAGATGGATGTACCAAGCCTATCAAGAAACAAGAAAAAGGAACACATGCATTGAACCATCACACAAGACCAAGACCATCGAATACCCTGCAGCACTAAGCCATGCAGAGGAGAAGAAAAAGCACACGAAGAGTACATCCATCACCAAACAACGCAGGAGCTTGAAACGGACACCACAGTTATCTATTACTTGTCAGTAGTGTCATGTCGAGTTGTGTCATGCGTTTTCTTGGCCACATCACCACTATGGGCCATATCCATTGTAACTGAATGTCATGTAAAGTGAAAGTCCAATGAGCGCACACAAGAAGTTGAAGAGTCATGTTAGTTGAAAATTCATGGGAAGTTTAATAGTCACGAGGGTAGTCCTAGAGTCACAAGGGTCAAGCATCACACTTGGCTATATATACCCCTCCCATTGTATGAGCTAGGACTTTTCACTTTGGCTCCTCCTAGATAGCCTTGAGAGTCTGTAGTTTGTTCTTTGAGGAGCATGGAGTGGCTCCAATGTCCCACTACTGGGACTAGTGATCTATGGTTTACAAATGTGTCTTGGGACTTTTTCTTAATTTAGAAGCCTGTTAAGGCCAACACATTTCACGCATGTTTGGTAGATGTTTGTAAGACTACTCTTTAAACATTTGTGATGCATGTTTTCTTAACCTATACTAAGATAGTTGAACTACTTTGGTGTTTTTAGTACTTACATTGTTGAAGATGTGATGTATTTTTTATCATTGTTGTCTTGTTCGTGTGGACTACTCCATGGGACATTAGACAAATTTGTCTTGTTCACTTTTTGTAATGACCATCACATCCATGAGTACTACTTTTCTAGATGGTGTATGTGTTTTCCCTTGAACTTTGGTTTTAACGACTTCCGCATCTACTGTGGACTACTCCGCTAGATGTTGGACAAACCCTTTCTGGTTTGCATGTTACTCTCCCTAGATGGTATTATAGTCTCTCATCTAGAGGCTCACTTTGATCTCTCCCTTTATAGTAAGAGAACCCAGACACAAGTTACATTACGCACTCACTAGGCACACTCACCTTGCCTTTTGAAGATAGAAGCATAACAATCTCATGTGTTGAATAATAAAAGCTAAGGAAAATCTATAAGATAATGGTAATCGGGCCATTGTACTAGATGTGACTCCTATAGAAAATGGTGTGAGGTCTAGCTGGGACTTCATATTGAGGAGATCACCTGAATCTTGGCGGGTCCAACACTGTCAACACCTAGCTTTACCGGCCTGGGGATTTCTAGGCCTTTGGGAATTTTCTTGAGACCACCTCACTCAATTTCGAAACCATCCAAAAATCTAGCTCAAGCAAATGAAAGAACCCCATCATACCATGGACATCCATAAATAGAAAGGTAAGGCTGAAAACCAGTGTCACACTTAGAAAAACTGATGGCAATGACAACAAGAGAACCAAATACACACATGCACGTACCATGCATGCCAAAACTAGAAAGGAAATCATACATACAACTCAACACCTTCAAGCAATCCTATTGTAGCCACTTCATCCAACTCTTCCTTGCTTTCTTGTCCTTCCTTTGCCTTTGTTTCTCCACTGCTAGAGTGCTCCAAGAATTCTCTAAGTGTACAAGAGTATGAGAGATTAGAGAGCGCTCCAAGCTAAAATTGACAAAAGGTTGTGATTTGATCCCCATAAGCCTTTTTATCAACGATGCCTCTACTTTCTGTAATTTCCATTATTTTTCCTTCATTTTCCTCCTCACATACAACTTGTGACCTTTCACCTTCCTTTTCTCCTAATTTCCATTATTTTCTTAAATAAAATGCCAATTAATGCCTCTTGCCATTCCAAAGCTTTTGTCATGGCCTCTACCAATTTCCCTTGGCCATAATAAACCAAATGAACACCCACTAAGATGTTTTCCCCAAAATTCGTCTTGGAATATGTGTCCCATGACCTTGGTCTTATTTTTCCCTTATTAACTTTATTACATGGATTTTTAACTCGAGGTTGTTACAGATCCCTCCTCCTCAGGGGAACATCTTCCTTGGTGTTCAATGACACCTACAACCAGCAAAACTACTGAAAACCAAAAAATACTGCCCATGGAGCTTTCTAACTTATCTTGATGCAATATCTACAATGATCGACCCACTAAAAATTAAACCAACATGACAAACATAACAACATGACACCCATACCACTTATTGGAGCTTCATAACACAACTCATTGTGGTATTTACAATAACAACCATATATAGTTATATACATATACCAAAAACTCATTTGTCTCCACCAAAAGACAATGAAGGATACATAGGCTGCATATGATCAACCATCTCCTAGGTAGCCTCATCGGATCCAAAGTGATTCCACTGCACTTTAACCTACTCGATTTCTTGGTTTCAGAGCATGAACATATTTCTATGAAAAATGAACTGAGGTTCCGGTTTGAATTTTCCGTATGGCTCCACCTACAATAAAAACCAATCAATAACATGATCAACATCCTTTACATATATTTTAAGCAATGAAACATGTAAAACATCATGGACTTTCATTGTTGGAGGCAGTACAAGTTTGTAGGCCATGGGTCCAATCCTCTCAAGGATCTCAAAAGGTACACAATATCAAGGTGCCAGCTTTGCACATGACCCAATCCTCAAGGAGATCTTCTTGGTCTTGATGTGAAAATATACATGTTCCCCAACCTAAAACTCCTTAAATGTCTTGTGTTGATATGCATAACTCTTTTTTATGTCGTGTGATTCCTTTAGATTCTTCTTGATAACCTGCATTTCTTGTTCCATGTCTTCCAACATGTAAGGTCCTATCAATAACCTGTTCACTAGATCACTCCAGTTGGTGGGGGTATTATAACTCTACCGATAAAGTGCCTCAAATAGACTCATCCTCAGTGACTACTGATATCCATTGTTGTAAGAAATCTCAACCAATGGTAGATACTCTTCCCACTTCTGTTGTTGATGCATCACATACATTCTCAACATGTACTCCAGAATATTGTTGACCCTCTCTGTCTGTCCATCTAAGTGTAGATGATAGGTTGTGTTGAAGGCTGACTCTGTACCCAAGCCTACCAATAACTCTTTCCAGAACCTGGAAGTGAACTTGGCGTCTCTGTTCGACACAATATTCTTTGGAACACCATGAAACCTCACTATCTCCCTGATGAAGACATGTGCTACATCACTAGTTGAATAAGTATACCTCACCGGAATGAAGTGTGCTACCTTTGTCAACCTGTCAACCACAACCATAGTAGAATCATGTTGTCTAGATGTCATTGAGAAACTTTAATGAAATTCATGGAAATGACCTCCCATTTCGACTCTGGAATCAAAATCAGTTGTAGTAGACCACCTAGATGCTTAAACTCTACTTTTACCTGTTGAAAATCCAAAAATCTAGCCACATACTCTACCACTTCGCTCTTCAAAATTAGCCAATAGTATAACTTATTCACCATTGTCATGTCTTATGATATCCCGGGTGACTTGAATATGCCTTAACATGAATTTCCCTCAAGATAAGCTTCTTGAGCTCATTGTTTTCCGACACATAGATCATGTCCCTAAATATGACCAAAACATTCGTTGTGCAATGATAGTCAACATCTTGAACACCTGTATCCTATTGTAACCTGTTCCTAAGCTCCCTATACCTATCATCTAGTTGTCCCGCTTGCAAGATACAATGATATAAATTTGTCTCCTAAGAACTCATAGTTGCTACATGATTCATCTACACTCTTATGTTAAGAGCATCTACAACCCTATTTTCCTTTCCTTTAATGTACCTTATCTCATAATCAATCTCACTGATCGCCACCAACCATCTAGCTTTCCTGACATTTAGATTTGGTTGGTCAAATAGGTATCTCAATCTAATATGATCACTCATCAATACAAACCCCCTACCAAGAAGATAGTGCCTCCACGTCTTCAATGCATGAATGATCACTGCCAACACAAGATCACGTGTCACATAATTCTGCTCATGCTCATTCAGTTTCCTTGATTCATAGCACACTACTTGTCTCTCTTGCATCAGGACTCCACCAATTCCTCTCTTGCAAGCATATGTACACACCACTAACTCTTTATCCGGGTTTGCAATATTTAGAATTGGAGCATTTTTCAACAACTTTTTCGACTTCTCAAAACTTGTTGCACATTCCTCTACGTATTCAAATTTATTCCCTTTTTCCTGTAATGATGTGATAGGATATGAAATCTGCGATAAATTCCTAATGAACGTCCTATAGTAACCTACTAACCCTATAAGTGACCTTACCTCATCCACATTCCTAGGAGCTTCCCATTCCATGATATCCATTATCTTTTCCAGATCCACTATTATGCCTTCCTTGGAAACCACATGCCCCATGTTATGTACCTTTGTCTGAAAAATGCTACATTTTCTAAGCTTAGCATACAACTGATGCTCCCTTAGCAATCTCAATATTGCTGCTAAGTGTTTGACATGCTCTTCCTCATTCTTGGAATATATCAATATGTCATCAATGAATGTTATTACAAACTTGTCCAAATAATGACGCAACACACTATTCATCAAGCACATGAAAGTAGCTAGAGAATTTTTCAAACCAAAAGGAATTACAACAAACTCATAATGCCCATACCCGGTCCGTAAAACAGTCTTGTATATTTCCTCTTCTTTAATGTGTACCTAATGATATCTTGATCTCATATCAATCTTCGAGAACATCATTTCTCCCTTCAACTAGTCAAAAAATTCATCAATCCTCGGCAACAAATACCTATTCTTGATGATCACCTTGTTTAACTGCTTGTAATCAATGCATAACCTGAGAGTACCATCCTTCTTCTTCACAAACAACACTAGTGCAGCCTAAGGCGACACACTTGGCCTAATGTATCCCTTGTCAATCATTTCCTTCAACTACAATTTCAATTCCACTAGCTCTAGAGTGCTCATCATGTATGGTTCATTTGATGTTGGTGCTACTCCTCGTACCAACTCAATAAAAAAGTCCACTTCCCTATGAGGTGGAAACTATGAAATCTCTGCTGGGAATACATCCTGAAACTATTGTAGAACCAGGTAACTACTGAGTACCTTCGCATCCTCAACATCCTTGCCTTTATCACTAGAAATATGCAATGCAAATAACACACACCCTTTCCTATGGCCACGCTTCGCCTGCATAGTTGTCACCATTCTAACTAATGTAGCCTCGTTATTACCCTATGTTGAGCCCCAAAACTACCTCTCTTCCAAGCATTTTCTTAAACCCTTTCTCTTCTATTTTCCCATGTCAGTGCATCCTAAGCTATCAAAAGTTATTACATGTTGATTTCAGGAGTGTATTTGAGTGATTTTCAAATTATATCATTGTGTGTGCTACTTGATCTATGTTTTGTTTATCAGCTATGGAATGTAGCCACTTTCTGCAGCTAACTGGAAATTCCACAACCATTTCCATTGTAATATAGGTTACAGGTATCAGTAGGAGGAATGAGACACATGGGCAGCTTAGGAATTGTCCATACATAGATGAGGTCCTATTTACTTAGCTGGATTCGGAAGGAAATGTCCTGATCAAAGGGACGTCAACGGAGAGTTCTATGCTAACTAGAACTCTGTTCCTTCACATAAAAGAAGCCCGAATCCGTTCCTGAACTCATGGATCCGTTTTTTCCACCTGCATGCCATCTACATAATGCAATCCAACATCCACCTAGCATAGATTTACTGCTCATGGAAACCGAGGGGCCGAATCCTCGGATTTTGACCTGTTCACGTGTCTATCGTTGAAGGAATTCCTCTGAGATACAGTTATCCATTTTCTCTATAAATACCAGTGTTTGCAACGCAAATAGGACGTTCTTAATATTGTTTTTATAGTGTTATTTTTCTGTTCTGTAACTGAGAGACATATAACTCTGTTTTTATAATACAAGATTCTGTTTTTCACATGGCTATTTAAGTGTGTTTGAAGTAACATCGTGCTAGTCCGAAGCTGTGCAGAGGGCCCCTGCATAGCTGAGGTCCTTCCTTTTGTTTTTGTATAGTTTTTCATGCATATTTCCATTTATATTTTCTCTCATTTGGATTGTATATTTCTCATGTTTTTCTTATGATCTTAATCATTCTAACCTTGTATATGTTTTTGCGGCTTGTCACATTTCTTACTAACACTGATAGGTGCACTTCAGAATAGGTCTTTAAGTCTGGTTATCCTCGAGCTTCTTAGTGTAAGTTTTGCATCAAGTGGTGTTATTGAGACTTCCGAGAGGCCGAATCCTCGGATTTTGACCTGCTACGTGTCTATCATTGAAGGAATTCCTCTGAGATACAGTTATCCATTTTCTCTATAAATACCAGCGTTTGCAATGCAAATAGGATGTTCTTAATATTGTTGTTATAGTGTCATTTTGTTGTTCTGTAACCGAGAGACATATCACTCTGTTTTTATAATACAAGATTCTATTTTTCACATGGTTGTTTGAGCGTGTTTGAAGTAACAACGTGCTAGTCCGACGCTGTGCAGAGGGCCCCTGCGTAGCTGAGGTCCTTCCTTTTGTTTTTGTATAGTTTTTCATGTATATTTTCTCTCATTTGGATTGTATATTTCTCATGTTTTGCTTATGATCTTAATCATTCTAACCTTGTACATGTTTTTGCAGCTTGTCACATTTCTTACTAACACTGATGGGTGCACTTCAGAATAGGTCTTTAAGTTTGGTTATGCTTGAGCTTCTTAGTGTAATTTTTGCATCAAGTGGTGTTATTGAGACTTACTCCCTTTGTTAAACTTTAGTTTTCAATTTCAGTTGTTTATGCTTTTACTTAGTGAGATTTGTTTACTGTTCTAGATAATCTAGATGTCATTTTTTTCATGCTATATGATGATATTTATGGAGCCTTTAGCTTAACCCCGTTTTAGAAGTTAATTGGCGAGATATTGGGATTATAGGTGAAGTAATTGACTTTGCTTTCATTAGTATGCAAGTAGATAATTTAGATGTCATTTCTTTCATGCTATATGATGATATTTCCGGAGCCTTTAACTTAACCCCATTTTAGAAGTTAATTGGCAAAATATTGTGATTATAGGTGAAGTAATTGGCTTTGCTTTCATTAATGTGCAATTAGATAATTTAGATGTCATTTCTTTCATGCCATATGATGATATTCCTGGAGCCTTTAGCTTAACCCCATTTTAGAAGTTAATTGACGAAATATTGTGATTATGGATGAGATTATTGACTAACCATTAGTTTCAATTTTCTTTACTTTCTAGTTTAAGTTCCAGCAGTTCATTAGATTTCAATTCTGCAATTAGGATGGATAGCAGAGACAGTAATCTCATTTTCAGTACTTCATCTGTAGTTTGGTTTATGTAGCTGCATGTTTGCACTCTTATTCAAGTTCTGATTTTGTAGACAACATGTTTTAAGATCTCTTAAGTTCATAGTTTGGAAATTATCATAACAAACAAGAGGACAAACCTTGTCTTCAACTCTACATCCACACTTGATATTTAAAAGGTATTCTTAAACTTTTTCTTTAATAGCAGACTAGGATTTCCATTGCATTAAACCACTTTAGGAGACCAACAAAACACAAACCCCAAAACAAGATAAAACTGAAAACAGTGACGTAAGAAAAGGGTTGTCTAGCACATACAATGCACTACACTTCATTAGTTTACAACTCCCGGATTGATAACTTATGTAGCAATTTAGGACACACTAAATTGACTAAACATTTTGGCGTCGTTGCCAGGGAAGTGTAACTAGGTATCCTATCTCTTACATTAAAAAAAAAGGGAAAATTAATAATTTCTTGAGTATTCTCTCCTCTTGCACCTAGTGTGATCTGGGGGATCAGAAAAAGAATTATTCGCCCAATTAAAATCACCAAAAACAAAAAAATGACATGCATAGAGAAAGAGATTCTAGGGGAAGGTTTATAGCTAGGGGCAACAGTTCGATTTTTACAACTCCAACTACTTCAAGGAATAGATAAGATACACCTCCATCCCAGACTCATACTCCCAGCCTTAGGATTCCTGGAATTCAGGGGCAGCAACTGAATTAGAAGATTCTCCCACTCCATCTACTAAATCTGACCTAGGAGAAGAACCCTTCTTCACCTCCATAGGGGAGCCTATTGCAGTTGAAGAAGTAGAATTACCTAGAGAAGAAGAGGAGGTAGAAACTCTCTCTCATCAGCCATTAATAGAAGAGCCAAAAGATTATGAGGAAACTATCATGGCAGAGGAAGAGCAAGATGGAGAATTTTCACTATTTGGAGGAAGGGGTAGAGGCAGAGGTAGAGGAAATAATGGAGGAGGTAGAAATAATAATGGAGGAGGTAGAGGAAATAGGGAAGAAGATAATTCATTTGGATTCCCTATAGTAGATGAAGAGACCCATGCAACAATTAAAAACATTTCACCATTCGTCCTCCCAAAATTTTATGGATTGTGAAGTGAGGATCCTAAAACATTTCTATTTGAGTTTGAAGTCTTATGCCGAACCTATGACTATTTAGAAGACTCTCAAAAACTCAAATTGTTCCCTTCAACATTGAAAGGGGCTGCTCTGAAATGGTTTATGGGATTAGTTACTCAATCTATTAGGACTTGGAATGATATGAGGTAGGCATTTTTGGATAGATATGTGGACTATTGTATGCCTACTAATCATAAGGATGAGGTATTCAAAATGATGCAAAAAGAAGATGAGAACTTAGAGGATTTGCTTGAGAGGTTTCAATACAACTTGAAGAGAGCAAAAATGAACAATTTAGATGAGGAAACCTTGAAAGCCCTTTTATTGAAAGCCATTAGAGATGAATGGATATATATTTTAAACATGATGGCGAAGGGAGACATCTCTCAACTTCCATTAAGTGACATAGCAGAACTATGTGTCCATCTCTCAAGAGGAAAATTTAAAACTAGAAAAAGGCCTAGAGATCCTTCTCTTATTAGAGCAAACAAATCTGCAACTGGGACAATAAGTAGGGAAGGAATTGGCAATATGCTTGATGAGTTCAAAACTGACATTCTAGGGAGCCTTAGTGAACAGTTAGACACCCTCAAAATTCAAAACAAGTAGAAAACAGAAGCTGATGCCTTAGCCATCTTTTGCCCAAAATGTAGAAAGAAACATGCTCTAAGAGAATGTTCCTTAGATGCAAAATTTGTAGAAACATGTATGATTTGCTCGAAAAGTCATGAGACCAAGGATTGTCCTTCAGTCCCAGGTCTTAAAGCTATCTTTCAGGAGGAAGTAGTTCCAAATTCTGTAGAACCTCTTTTCTTTGTTTCAAGAAGACCTTAGCAAGGGCAACAAAATCAAGGATTTAACAATCCAATGAATTTTCACCCTCATCAAATTGGAATTCTTGGCAACAACCTTGGACTCAACCTCAAAATCAGTATCAATCTCAATCATGGGCACAAGGGGTACAAAATCCTTATGGGAGATTTGAATATTATCAATATCCTCCATCTTATTAGAGCTATCCTCCCCCACAAAACCAACAACAAAATCCTCAACCACAACTTCCAAATCAAATCCCTCACCTTTCATTGCCATTTCCACACAACAACCTCCTCATCAAAATCAAAATCCTCAACTCTTGCTTCCATTTCAACAGAAGGCAAATCAACTACCAGCCCAACCTGCCTTACTAAATCCCAACAACAAAAACCCTCAGAATGCTTACATGGTAGAAGGACAACAATTTCCTACCTACATGATTGTTCCTCTAGATCTTAATGATGTTCAACTTAGATTTGGTAGGATTTTAGAAAAGGAAAAACCTTCTATAGATATTCAAAAGCAAGATGCTTCTTAGGAGGATTCTCTGAAAGTCAAAAATAGTTTTGAAGAAGCATCCCTTTAAAACCCAACCATTCAAAAAGAAAAACAAAAAGAGTCAATCCACACAACTCCTATAGTTGAGCAACTTGTATCTACATCCACACCTCCTTTTCCTGAGAGATTACAAATTGACAGGGGGTGGAAAAACAAATCTTGTTGCCTTATTATGATTTCCTAGATGAATTAAAGAATGTATGTATCAAGATTCCCTTGTTACAAGCCATTAGAGAAATTCCTATTCTAGCAAAAACAATAAAGGAGTTTGCAGTGGTATGATCCGGATGATCCGGACACGTGGAAGCATAAGATCATTGGAAAAGGTCTTTCATTTCGAAGGTGCGGTTAATTAATTAAAACAAA
>APFE031717567.1:0-12418 GCA_000404065.3 Pinus taeda | reverse complement strand
CTTTTGATGTCTTGTATTTTAGAAGCAAACACAAAGTCTATGAGAACATAATTCTCCAGTTTTACATGAGTGCTTATATCATGGATGCCTTGTGTTTCATCATGGAATTTTCCTCTATGGGTTGGAAGTGGAAATTTCAAAACCCAACCTCCATTTACATCTATCATGATATTCTTTGGGATTAGAAATTTATACCACATTTCTACAAAATCTTTCATGGAGTCATGCTACCCATATATCAGATTATTTTTTATAAATGGGCCCCACAGGTATCTCTAGAAGGTGGAAATGAGTTACTCAAATTTGGAAATTTGTTCAGTGAGGAACTATTCACCTATGTTTGAGTCTATGGGAGTCTAGCCCAAGCTCATGTGTTACCTCTATTCATTCCTAAAAAACTTCCAATTAGAGAGATACCTTATCCGACCATGGGACAAAGTATTTCAAAAGTTCTGAAGGAATTGAATAAAAAGGTGGGGCCAATTTTTCCTGCACAGTTTGGTTTATATACCTTGGATCAATTCTAGCATGCAGTCATTGAAATTAATACTATTGAAGAGCTATGTTTCCCCACTATTCCCAACAGAGATTATGACCCCCGTCAAATTGTCAAAAATATTACACCTACATCACGCATGAGGTAATTTTCCCATGAGGCACATAAGTTTGATGATTTCTTTGAGATGACCTCTACTTATTCAATGGTTGTGAAACATGTAGAGAAACAACTAACTCCACAAGAAATGATTCATCTCACTCAGTACAGGGCCTCAAGACTAGTAAATATGCTTATATATTCATCATGGATTCCATAGGAGAGGACAATTCTTTGTTATCTAATAGTTGTTGTTTCTATGAAATATGTTGATTTTTCTTAGTCAAGAGAAAAATTCATCTTCTCTTCTTCCCAAGAAGAGAGTTTTATGCATAATGATAGGCTAGAATAAATATGGGAATAATATAATTAGGTTCTAAATTTTAAGATCGAAGAACCTCAAATTGTTAACAATCCTCTACAAGAGAATGTCCTTCCAAAAGTCTTTAATGGACTTTGATAAGAACAAAGGCCCCTGAAAATCCTTTGGAGAAAAGAGATATTGAAATTATATCAACTTTCCCTTCTTCTACGGTTGTGTTAAGAGTTGAAGAAATTCCTCCGTTGGACATCTTTCACAAGCCTCACCATAAGGTTGTGATCAAAAGGGATACTAATAAAAGAAAAATTGATTAGTCTTAGGCTTCGATTCATGGAAATGCATCTTTTGAGTTGTTGTGGAAAATCTCTTTGGAAACTCGTACAGAGGAATTGGGTAGGCTTACCCAATTCATAGGTGCCTATGTTGCAGCTACTATACAAATCTATAGAGTTGTAACATGTTGCTAGAGGAGAAAGAAGAAAATATTATGCTATTAGAAAAAAGCATTAAAATTCAAAAACAAAAGATCATAGAACAATTCCAAGGATAGGTCACAAAACTCCATAAAAATTTTAACTCCCTCAAAGTTCAATACCATATTGATTTACAGGCCTGGGCAGGATTGAGCAACTCAATGTAAATCCTAAATTAACTGATTTTAAGAAGGGGGAAAAATATTTGAACACTGTTCTTTCTAAAAAACATATTGTCTTTTGCCAAAAACTCGCAACTATTCATGATTTATGAAAGAATGCTAGTTCTCTAGTAGACCTACTATGAAATGTCAAGACTTACATTGAGGAAATAGAGAAGAAAATTGAAGTTTTCTTGTCATGGAAAGAAATGGAATATGGAAGATTTGCCAATATTCTAACAATTAAAGAAACACACTATTTTTTTTTTTTTTTTTATAGAACGGGAAGTTCACCCCAACCAAGCAAAAGTAGAAATATTTGATGTAAGGGATATTTCAAATAATCTCATTGGACCAATTAGTGATAACCTGTTTCAAGCCAATATCTGATCAAGTTGTCTTGAAGGAGAATTTCCTCATATTAAACTTCTTACTAAAATGTGGAAAGAATCCTCCAAAAATCGTGGTGAATTTATCGATCAATTGACCAAGGTTGGACTCTTTTAAGGATACTTGTGCCATCACCCCCAAGATGTGAGCCAGTTTTCTAGCCCAAAATCTTGGGCACTACCAAGAACTTTTTAAAACCTCCAAAATCCATAAAAAACATGATGACAATAATAAAAAAATAAAAACTAAACCTTAGGACTAGGCCTAAGCATCCCCAACTGAGACTGACATTCTATGAAACACTTGGGATCAATGCAACCTACAGGTCTAGGATACAAGATAGAGCATAAATGACTAAAAGTACTTATTAAACATAACTATAAGGATCACCACCTTCTCCATTGAACTATTATACCATCAATTAGGCCTTGCATCCATCCATTTAATAATTACAAGTAAATACATGAAATGATCATGACATGAACTAGTCATATAACCATGCTTATAACCAACATGAAACCATCTAAATATTAGAGATATGAAAACCATTAAATCCACATATAAATGAGTGAAAAAGTAATAGAACTTAGATTCTATTAATCATAGGCAAATCCAACTAGGTTTAGGACTTCCATGTACCACCCGACCATAGACATGGCTAAACCAAATATCTCTTTCATCCAGTCACCCTGGTGCCATACTCCAAGCATAAGTGTGGGAACTCGTAGAGAAACCAAGAGGATATAAAGGTTAGACCACCTCCACCTTCATCAACTCATGATCACACCAAAACCGGTGCTCCGGTCGCAACTGAATCAAACCTGGAATGCCATCCGAAATCCATTGCTATCCTTAAGAAATTTTACGTCTCCTTGTCTCTCAAATTTTACCAAAATCCAATCTTAGATCACTAGGCCCTAAATTGAGACCAGTCTCTCAAGCTTTACTACAATGCAAACTTGAATCACCAAGCCCTAAACCAAGACCTCTCCTTCAGGCTTTACCGTGTATGTGGCCAAAACCAGTCAATGGATTCTTAAGCCTTTGGGAATGAAACTTAAGACAAGCTCCACCCCGGATTATGAAATCCATAAGTCAAACTAAAGTTTAATACTGAGATAAACATCCCAACATATCATGGCATCTAGTAAAAGGCAAGACTAGGCTAAAAACCTCTATGATAACCCAACAAAACCATGCCACCAATAACAAGAGAACCATACACCAACATGAAAATTCATGCATGTATAAACCAGTTAGGAAATCACACCTAAAAAAGGTTACCTACAAGTATTCTTGCTAAAGCTTCTTGATCTTGATTTCATTTCCATGACCCTTGCTCCTTCATTTCCCTTTGCTTTCTTTTCCTTCATTTCTCTAAAGCTAGACTTCTCCAAGAAAATTCTAAGTGACCAAGAGTGAGAGAAAGAGAGATAAAATAAGGAGATAGGTCCAAATTTGAATAGACAAAACGTTACCAATTAATCCTCATAAGCATATTTATTAATAAGGCCTCTATTTTCTTCATTTTCCTTCAATTTCCTCCTCACATGCAACATGTGACCTTTCACCTTACCTTTCTCCTAATTTATGTTATTTTCATAATAAATGTGATAAAAATGCCTTTTTTCCTTTTAATGTCTTTTCATTAGCCCTTATCAATTTTCCTTAGCCGAAACACACATCCAGTGATGCACACTAGGATATCTTTGCCCAACATTCAACTTGGAATAAGTTTCCCTTAACAGTGGTGTTATTTTTCCTTTATTAACTTTTATTACATGAAATTTTCACCATGGGTGTTGCACCATCTCTGTCACTGACTTTACCAAACTCTTCATCTTCAACAACTAGATTACCCAAGTCAAAATATTGTTCTAATTTAAAATTCAAAGATGAATGGAACAAGAAAATTTCATGGGAATGTTCATTTGAAGAGTTGTCTTCATGAAAGATAAGAGACAATGAGGGATGGGAAAAGTACTCAATGATTTCATTCTTTAATTAGCATCATGGATGATCTCACCACCTTGAGCCAATTGAGAGGTTGACTCGTTAGATGAATAACTTGAAGAACATGGATTATCCTTGTCACAAGTAGATGCATTGAAAACAGTATAGCACAAGGGATATTGGATAAAAAGGAAGTTTCAATAAGCACATCTTCTTTAACCGAATTAGATTCTGGATCTAAAGTAAAATCTTCATTAAAAACCAGAATATCAGTTTATACACTTGGAAATTTTGGATCGTATACATCAACAAATTCATCATCATTATAATGATTGTTGCCCAAGGCTATGGATTGATTGAAAGAGTTAATTACATTTCATTCACTACTGAGATTGGTAGATTGAAAATCATCCAAGAATGAAAGCGCATCATCTTCACATAGAGGATTTTGGAGAATATAATAAGGATTGAAAGAATATTGAACTTTATTCTCCTCTACCTATTTCATGTGATTACCTTGTAACTAATCACAATTTGAACCAACAACACAAAAATAAAGAGTGTGTGGAAAAATAATTGGTGGAATATATTCCTCACATGGATCATGGTACAAAGTGTCATGGCCTATAGATTATAGAGGATAATAGAAGTATAAATCATATTTGAGAATAGAATTATGAGCAATAACATCATCTCACTGAATGGAGGAGTTAATCTTCACCTTGGGCTTCATGAGCCATTCTAGGATTTCTTCCATTTAATCTGAGTCATGATAAGAAGAATAGGAATGAGAAGATGGATTAGGAATCTGATTAGAATATTTCACAACTTTATTATCATCGCACAGGGACACTCTCATAATAACTAGAAAAGGAGGAGGAAAAAGAACAAAAGAAGTAGTAAATTCCTCCTCTTAAATTAGAGGTATCTCACGATCTACAAGAGTTGGGGAAGCATAAGAATGAGGTGGTTTGGATTCATTGTGCAAACAAATATGAACCAAACACTTGAAATATTGTTCAAAGAAATCCCAATCCATATTTTCTTCAAGAAATTTATAGCAAAGGTGAAGGAAATGATCACAGAAATCATTAGGCTTCATTCGTAGTTGATTAATTTGTTTAAAAACATCTCATTAATCATACCTATAAAATGATTTATGAAGCTCCCTCAAAATATGATCAAATGAATGGAATTAAGAAGTGGGTAATGTATGATACCATCTATTAACATGACCTTTGTTGGGTTGTGTTATATTCTTTCCATGACTACCTCACGCACGAGGGGGTCACAAAGGGGGTGGTATCTCCTTCTATATGTTGCATCAGGAACTGTCGGGGGGTCACAAGGCGGACGGTCGCCCCCCCTCTCGAGAGGTATGCAGGGGGTGATAGCCCCCTACGTGGTGTCTAAGGCAGCACCTCATGGACCCTATATTATGTGGGCGAACCTACCTATGATTTTGTTCATGTATTACACATCGTTTTGGTCATGATGGTTTTCTGTCCATGGTATTTTGTATACTTGGTCAAGGGAACTATGGTTATGTTCTAATCTAGGGTTAATTTATTGGGGCTTATGGATGCTTCGACATGTATATATATTTACTGTAACATTGAAAGGAACATAATGAAAAATAAATCTAGTAGTCCCAGTTTTGGGATCCAAGGGAAACTCTCTTTGTATATATCTTTTATGTTTTATTCTCTTGCCATTGTTTATTTTATTTTTTTAGAATTAGTATGTAGGTAATTTCTATATAGGGTTAAAACCTATAACCTTTAAATTTTGAGGGTGAGAAATCTAGCCATAACATCCTTGCAATGTATTCTATTAGAAAAGAGAAAATGGAAAACTTGAAATAGATGTTCACGAAGAGTTAATTTACCCTCACCATCAAACTTAAATTGGGACATGTTATAGAAAACTTTTAGAAAATCATCTCAGGATGATGATTTTAGGAAGAGCCATCTTTGATAGGAGATTCAAACTAGACTCAATGGGCATAGCTTGTCATCTACCCCTCCTTCTAGAGCCACTATTGATGGTGCTGGAAATCTGTCAACCAAGGGGTGTCCTCGATGTGAAATCCCAATTAGACCTCACATAGTTTTGGAGTAGGAACCCTATCCATAATATCAACTTGATTGCAATATATTCGTATAGATATTCCTCTGCTCTAACTGTTAGCAAGAGAGAGGAGTGCACATATGTCTTTGAAACTCAAGGGGGTGTGCCTAGTGAGTGTTTGATCATATGTGTGTCAAATTTCATTCACTAGGGAGGGGAGGAGAAGTGAACCTCTAAGAGAGAGGTAGTAGTACCATCCTAGTAGAGACACACATGAACAAGAAGGTTCTGTGCAACATGAAGTGGAATAGTACAAAAATATGTGATGGTCATTGAATCTAATATGATGAAAAATATATGTCTAACATGTAGTGGAATAGTCAACGAGGATGCGACAATGGTAATAGAAATTACATCACATTCTCAATATGATAAGTACCAAAATAGCTAAAATAATTCAACTAATTTAGGACAAATTAATGTAAACATGAATTACAAACATTCACAGAATAGTCTTACAAATATCTATAATCCCTACATGAAGAACATGTTCGCTTTGAAGGCTTGCGTTATTAAGTAAAATATCCAAGACACATGTATACAATGAACATCACTAGCTCTAATAGTGGAGTGTTGGAGTCATTCCTTGCTCCTACAAAGAATTGATATGTCTTGCTAATGCCTTGTGGGAGGAGCCAAGGTAAAAAGTCCTTTCCTCATACAATGAGGGAGTGTATATAACCAACGGGTGATGCTTCTCCTTTCTTGTGACTGTTTGACTACCTTCATGACTATTTGACTTCCTATGACATTTCAACTTTACATGACTCTTTGTATTCCACACATGTCCTTTCGACTTACATTTTATAATACATTTATGAAACATATCTTACATCATTAGCCACAAGGTGTGACATGTGACTACTCATGGCATGACTTGACATGACACTTCTAACATGGATTGCATGATGATGTGGCAATGTCAAGCCACTACTATTGCTAAGTGATGATTGTCTGCTTCTTATTTTCACCTTTGTATGACTTCGTGATAAGGAATCTTCAATGATATTAAGTCTTCATTTGTGATTGCAAAATGATTATCCTTTTTATTTTCTTGATTGATCATTTTGTGTATTTAGATACAAGTGTGTCTTTCAGCAAGCTTCCCTCCTTCATCTCCTTCTTCATCATCTTTACATGGTGTGATAGAGTACCTAAATCTGAAATGCTCTCATGACGAGACACCATCAATCTAAAAACCCATTAGTCTAATATAGGGAATTTTGATCCATTAACTGAGCCAGAACTAGGTGACAGGTTGGGAGAGAGGTATAAATGATTGCGAAGTGCATAATTCCACCAGCCACAGGTGAGGCCTAAGCTCTGAAATTACATAATGTGCGTTTTAGGCAGGACTTATGGAAAATACTGCACAATTTTGAGAAACAGTGGGACAAGTTGATGTGATGGGCACTGAGAGGACACACTTCACACTTTAAGGGGACAAGGGAGGTAGAGCTACTATGAAATTATGTAGTTCAGAGGCTCAAGGGATGAGCTTGAGGCTTGTGATTGCATAGCACGTACTGAAATCTAGGTTGGGAGGAATGATTGTGCAAATTTGGAGGTCAAGGCTAGAGCTTGAGCATAGGAACTGTGCAGTACAATAGTCCTGGGAGACATGAAATGCACATTGCATAGTTTCAAGGGACAATGTCTCAGATATAGGGCTAGAACTATGAAGTGCGCAATTCACGGAGACCGTGTGATGCCAAGTTTCTTAGTCGAGAAGCCTTTTAAATAAGGTCTAAGTGTAAGACCAGTTAGACTAATTTGAATCGTGATAATACTTTGACTTTGATCTCACACTTAGAATACTTGTTAAGGAAAAAACATAGATCACCCAAGACTTAAGAACAATGCATTTCCCTCCATGTGGCCATTTTATGACTAGTTACGATAAGTGCAACACTTAAGATAGACCTTGGGATTATCGTCATGACAATTGTGCGATAGTGCTAAAAAAATTGTGAGTGAGTGTGACAGATGTTTACATAGTTAGAAAAACTCATATACACAAATATGGACCCTTGAAACCATCATAATAGGATTTTACACATTGTGCGACATCCAATCATATCAAAAGATGATTGTTAACCCAACTTGCAAAGGGCAACAAAATACCTTAAGAGGATCAGTAGTTGCTAGGTCCCAACCCTATTATTTATATATATTTGTTGAACTTCTATAAATGACTATTATTTAATATTAATTTAGTTCATAATTAATTTAATATTTATTTATATATTAATATATGGAACGACCCCTTTGATTTATTTTTGAATCTAGATATTTTCGGTATATTTATATATCTAATAATTTTATAACTAACTCACTATTAATGTATATTAGTTTTGGTTATAATTTTTTTCTAATATATATTTCTAATTATAAATGGACAATTTACCTTTGTTCTAATAAGAATCTAACTAACCAAAGTTACTTTTGAATTAAATAATGGTTATAACCCTAATCTGGTCCTAACTAATCTAGTCAAATCGAGCAGTTTTCAATATAGCCGTTTTATAGCTGTTGGAATTTCTGCTCTTTAACATGGAAAGCCTGATTTGCTCATTCAACTTGTCCTCACCATGAATCACACTAGTTGGTTCGAAACACAACACGTTGACAAATGAAATATTTGACAAATGAAATATCTTGTGATTTACACTGAAAAATCTCTCATAGAGTGTTTACTTATTGTTTAAAAAATTAAAAAGGGGAAAATGTTTACTCAACTCATTATTAAAGAAAATTAAAGAATAATAACCAAATTATTAGCAATGCTAACATTCAAATGATGGAAAAATTATCACATCAATTAAATAACTCAATTTCATTTAAAATAAAATTGATGTAGGTAGACATTGTGTACCTTTTTCGTCTCCATTTGATATTTGTCCATCTTTAAATGGGGAAAATGTTTACTCTCTCATTATTAAAGAAAAATTAAGCATAATATCCAAATTATTAACAATGTTAACATGTAAGTGATGGAAAAATTATCACATCAAGTAAGTAACTCACTTTCATTTAAACTAAATATTTTCCTTTAAAAATGTATTATAATTATTTTATCTTTTAGATATAATTACTTTCTATAAATCATAAATAAAACATAAATATATTCATTTTCAGGATGTACCTTCATATTCAAAATCCATGATAACTATGATGTAGTGGGAAATAGACACCTTAAATTAAAATAACAAAAAATATCAAAATTTTTGTTGAAATTGGTATTGAGATTCTGATTTTAGAGATTCTTACATCTCTTACACAAAAATTGCTTTAACTAATTATGATAATATCTTACATTAAATCTTGTCATTGGATATATGTTTTGTTTAATAATGACCCAACTAAAGTTAATTTACATGGTCACTCTTTATTAAATTACTTTAACTAATTATGATAAATTCTTACCTTAAAATCTTGTTATTAGGTATATGTTTTTGTTTAATAACCCAACTAAAGTTAACTTACATGGTCTCCTTATTATGAAACACATGGTCCCTCCTTATTATGAAACCAGCACTAGCTATGCAAAGACAAGAATAATTACTTCTAGAAAAATGAGAAAGAAAGCCAGGAGTCGTCTCACTGTTATTTGCATGATTATCTCTCATTTATTAGGGCATTTTGCTGTTTAACCCTTTTTATCGGAAGCTTTTAGCAATATTTTCGTATTTTCCCAATTACTTTATTTCATGAATAAAGATGAATAATCTGGTATCATACACGGAATTAAAAAAGAGCTGAGAGACACATCGGTGTGAGGAGAGTGAAGGAAAGCAAACATTACAATGCATTATCAAAAATGGATTTATTTATACATCGTTGTGAAGAGAGTGAAGGAAGGCAAAGATTACACTGCATTATCAAAAATGGATTTATTTATAAATTTACGAGGAACACGAAAAACTACAAAAATTTCAGAAGCGGAGGTAATGCCCTGCATCATACAAATATCACTCTCTTCTTCTCTTCCCGTTGTGCTGCAATCTTACCGCTATTGATGCCCTATTGTTTAATCCACGTACTCCCACCAATGTAGTCGATGGTCAAATAGTTTGCGACCTGTGCAGCAGTAGTGAGTTTTTGGGACCACGGAGCTCGTTTTTTTTGCGATGCTCCAGGACCCGTATTTTGGACCTCGCCATAAATCACAGTCCTGCAGATTAGAGAAATCAGACGAAACAATAACATTAGATTAAGATATGGCATTCTGGTTGTGATGCAAGGTAGGTGTAGGTGTAGGTGTGGGGATAGATGAACGCATATAAGGAAGGAGGACTTACTTTTGTTTGTAAACGTCGTTATCCCAGTCTTTCCATCCTTCTGGCCTGATAATGTCCTCCATGTAAGTGTTAGCAAACACTACTGTGGAGTAAGGTCCCCAGGGCTTGCCCAGATAATTTGTTCCATTCCCCGTCAACTTGCAATTTAAAAAGACGAACCCTGTGTCTTCTTTCAGATTCATTCTCTTCTGAGCCGTAAATACGCCATAAAATGCAGGGACGGAATGTAGTTCACAGCTCTGCCATAAACAAACAGAAAAGTAATTTGCATGAATATTTATCAGGTAACGGACTATGAAACAGTACTGTACTGGTCATGATTTGTATCTGTTTTACCTCATACATAGATTTCCCATTGCCACATATAAAGTCGACGCCACCTTCAATGTAACAGTTTTTAAAGTAATGCCTCCCAACGTCGTCTAACACGGTGTCTTGAAAACCTAGAAATTTGCAATTGTAAAACGCACAACGATCTCCCGAAATCTTCAATGCCACAGCTTGATTATTTCCACTCAAGTCACCATGACCATATGAATTCTGCATAAAATAATCCTATTCGTTAAATCAACCCCGCTGGTCATGATTTACTAAGATGTTGTTAATACCCGACCATGGTGCATCATATATCTTACCTGGATTGTCAGATCTCTGGCTGTGAAATCCGAAGCAAGCACGTTGACCGTTGCAGTGAAAAATGTCCCACCGCTCGATTTCGCGTTCGCGTTCGCAGTGATGACGGTGGTTCCAGCGCCGGAGCCAGCCAGAGTTATGAATGACTTACCTAAAGGAATTTGCACCCTCTCGCTGCAAGGTGAATACAATAACTAGGAGTTCAGTTTCTATTCACAAAAGCCCCATTACTTAATCCTTCAATCATCAATTAGATTAAGCTTCAGAAAACCTTCCAGCTTAACAAACAGATTTCGAGAATGAAATTAACTTCATGTTGCTGTTCCAGCGCTTGAAATTTTCACACAAAAACCCTCACCAAAAAAACTCACCTCTTCTAATTTTCGTTTCAATATGAATTACTTACTTATAAGTGCCGGGCTTGACTTTAATGGTGACCGGATTCTTGTTATTCGCTGGAACTGAATTGATGGCGGCCTGAACCGTAGTGAATTGACCTTGACCTTTGGCATCTACTACAATGACATTTCCTGCGCCCACCGCCTTCAGATTTCCTGCGCTGGCCACCTTAGAGAACGCCTTCAGGTTTAGAGTCGGACTATCCGTCAAATTGTTCCTCCAACCACAGTAAGCGGGTTCCATAATAAATAGTTGCAGTGCTGCAACAAAAGAAGTGATAACGACTAATCTTCTAAATTTCTCCCTGGATGCCATTCCAAAATAAAAGAGAGATTCAAGAATGAGTTGATTCTCAGCACACACAATCGTACACACAATCGTAGTAGCGAAAACTCGATCACTCAGCCCCCAATGAATTCTATGACTAAATATTTGCAGACGCCCCAGCTATAAATACTTTGTGCTACAATTCCCTCCCAAATGCTTGGGAATCATTTGGGCCAATTGCATGCTTAGCCAAATCATGTTCACACTGTTTTGACTAAATCTTTTGTATATATTAATTTAATGATCGATTTCATCGTAACTTTAATCAGTATTATTATTTATTTAAAACTACTCGTAAATAGTAATTTAATAATGATTGATTTGGTCAGAACTTTAAACTTATTTATTTATTATTATTAACTTAAAACAGTTAATTTAATAATCTTTGATTTGGTCAGAACTTTTAACTTATTTATTTATTATTATTAACTTAAATGGGCTCAGATATATTAATTTAATGAAGTTTGATTGGTTTTATTTTAAAATAGCTCAGTCTAAGGAGGGTGAGGAGTTGTTCAGAAAGTTATAGAAATTATCGTTATATTTAGAGGAAATATCACAATTATTTTAGTAAATCAAAGTTATAGTTCTTAAATTTGAAAATTTTAGGTGTACTACAGTTTTTTAATTTTTTCATGGTGCTCAATTCATTTTCACCATCAAAAACACCACTGTCTCTAAAAGTTTTTTTTTATTTTTTTTGCAAAGATTCTCATCATTTTAATTTTTTAATA
>APFE031717566.1:0-25129 GCA_000404065.3 Pinus taeda | reverse complement strand
TGAAACGACACGTCCTTGTCATATCCAAGACCAGTTATGTGCTTGTTCTGGACAAGTTGTTCCCAAGGTCTGATGATGGGCTTGGGAAGTGCAAACTAAACTTCTGCATCTGCATGGGCAACTGCTGCTTTATGGGAGTCTGTTTCAATCTTCTGAACAGAAATAGGTTCATAATTAATTATTCTTGCTGTAGCTGAGATTCGAGCTACAAAAATTTGTTTTTTTATTGTGCATTTTGTAGACAGACCTGAATTTATGTGAGAGAAACTTTGCTAACTTTTAATGTATCATGAGTAGTAGACAATAATAGAGTTTTGAGGAACTCTAATACTTCGTTGATTCTGGCCATTTTTTTCTTCAATGTCATAATTACACCTTAAAAACTGATCACAACTACTACTCAATACAGAAAAGTAATACCCACTCACAGTACACAATAATATCCTTTATAAACGTGCAGCAAATGATCCATGTGCAACTAGCAAGCACCAATTACAATCCATTACGTAAAAAATAAGAATTTACTCATGACCAACACTATGTTCTCATAATACAACTGACTAAACTTTCCTCCACAAAAGACTACTTTTAATTGTCAAAATAATCATTGCCTTTATAAAGTACACCAAACTCTTATGCAGCAGTCAAAGTAACAAGGAATATGTAGATTGTGTTTGTATCCCTTCGACCTCCAAATCTATAGGTTTCTTGTATTTTTCATGACACACAAGTGCCACAAAATTATGTTAATTGAAAAATACTGCAAGTATACAAACTTTAAGCCTTCTGCAATGACTGGCACAGGGATATAAAAGCTAGAAATGTATTGGTAATGTTACCCTTCACTGTCAAGATTTGTGACTTCAATCTTTCACGCCTAGTCCAAGAGGTAACCAGCGATGTGAAAATTTACAAATGTTATTCAATATCTGTTATGACACCTACTTATCATCCTCCAGAATTTATCATGTCACTTGGAAACTACGGCTCAGCAATAAACATATGGGGAGCACGCTGCATTTTTAGTTGTCTTCTCCTTGAAAAATTCAAATAAAGCATGTCTTCCATCAAAAGCACACCATGGATAAATATCTTCAAGCTCAGGAGAAATTACCTGATTCTGAATTGGAGCCACTGCTCTCTCGAATGCTTCAGTTCAACCCTGAACGTCGTTGCACTACAGAGGAAGCTCTTTCACATCATTATGTAAATTAATTACCATTTTAAGCGGAGTGTGGAAGTTGCATCATTCGACACATATTTTGAATCAGCTTGACCAAGTAATTGCAAAACTGTTTGCATGAGTTTCCCAGCCAAAGAGGTTCCTTCTTTCTTGACACTGGAGAAGCTTCCCAATCTAGTTAAAAGGTCTCAAAGCAAAGCACATGCAGCCACTCTAAGAAAAGCTGAATCAGAAGTACAAGAAGCTTTTGAAACCAAGTGGAGTAAGATTCCAGAAATCGTTGGTGATTACACTCTTGGCAAGTCACTCCTAGCATGCATATTCCAGCCCAATACTTATCTGGCATTTTGCTGGAAACATAACTAAGAATGTGTTCATTCCAAGCATCGACGGAAGCTTTCCAGCCATCAGTTTGCTTCGCTTCCTTTCAAATGAATGCTTTTGCTTTGGATGAATACTTATGTCTGACCAGTTCAAAATTGGGCTTTTAAAACCTGAAATCTATGAATCATCGCATTGAAGTTGTGGTTTAAAATCATCGGATCATTCTCAACCTTGTTCTCATAGTCTTTTGGCAGAGCTGCTTTCGCTGAATCACAATCACTTTCCAATTGCGCAGAGAATACACAATTGTGACTCTCCTTTAAAACTTGTTGTGATGATGAATAGATTGATATATTCAGCGTTTATGTATATGAAACACTACGTTTTGGAGAAATCCTTTATATACCAGCATTACATATATACCAAAGAAAACAATGGTGTGTCGATTCGGTATCTTCATTGCATTCTGAAGCGCCTTCGATCCTTTCATTCTACTTGCTTTCAATTGTCATTTTCCTCCATTCTTACTGAATGCAGGGAATTAAGTGGCAACTGATGATAGAAAGCGTTATCAGAGGAGTTGTGGACGATTTCCATCCTCTTATGAACTTCTGGCCACTCTACAGTGAAAAGTAAATCGACCTCGGCGATGAAGTATTAGCCAATGATGTGCAATATGCACCCAAATATCTTGTTTATGATGACACAAATATTAATCCCCAAGAGAAAGAAATCTTTCAACACTCCATATTAGTATGGGTTTTTCATAAATCCAAATAATCAGGTTATGATGGAGCCACATCTTGTCCTTCCTGGGATCCAGCACTTGCACTGGCTTATTACCGATATTGTAGCTGTTGGATGTGATGATGGCCTAGATCCGCCCAGGCAGTGTTTGTTTACCTATGAACCACCTAGGGGCAATCGTACCTGTAAGATGGTTTTCACCTTGTTTAAGCAAAATTCAGGACAACCCATAACTCGGCCCATCTCACCAGACAACTTCGGTACTAGAGAATTTGCTCAAATGAATAGTCTTGGACCACCATTGTTTGCTGGTTTTTTTTTTTATATCAAGGATGAAAATGAGAATGGTAACATGGGACCATCATCTACAAGACCTCATGAGAATGGTCACATTGCATCATCATTCACATGGCATGAGAATGGTGATATTTAGTCATCATAGGTCAGACCAGCGATATTCACCGAGCATAATGGTTGGAGGGTGGACTATTCAGAGAGAATAAAATGTATACTAACACCATTTGCATGGAGCAGCCTTCAAGCAACTGACACCACAACGTTTACCATGGCAATGTATTATATGGGAAACTAAATTGGTATGGGCAGCGTACCAACAGCGTATTGTATGTCAGAGAAAATACCAGCAGCGTATTATATGTCAGAGCAGAGAAGAGGAGCAGCGCTTTTATATGCAGGTGAATAATAGACAGAGAGTAGTGTTTTGTATGCAAGGCAGAACATAGGCAGAATAGGGAGTCACAAAGTAGAGGGAAGCCAAAAATGGCGCTGGAGAAATGACAGAGGTTGCAGCTAAAATTTAGCTGATAAAATATTCATGAAATGCAGAATTGATGGCAGAAATGACCTGCACAAAAAGGCCATAAAACAAATGGCTCAAAGTAATTATGCAGGGCAAGAATACGCCTGCTCTGATACCATGTTAAACACACACATGGTAGCAACAGAATATGAAAGATAAAACATGAGAGTACATTTTTTATTAACAAAACATATACATTTATAGTACATGGTTTAACCGCTGGGTTACACATCCCAAGGTCTCTTGGAATTCCTTAGTCTATTTTGCTTCCACACTAACCCATAAAGGATTAGGTGTCCAACAATTTTGTGTCTTCTATGTTATGTGTCATCTTATGTTTTCTTCGTTTGAGTATAGTAATTGAAGCTGCAGGTTTTTATTTGCCTATGTAAATAAAGTTAAATTCCTTAAAGAGCGCTCCTATACTTGAAGTTCCAATCTCTGCAATTATTCTAAGTTACAGATAGTAGTTTTTGTATAAAACAACATCTTATCTATAACTTCTCCCAGGCTCGCAGATAGTAGATCCTGTGTTAAACAGCATATTATCTATGACTTATTCAATCTTTCTTCATTCATCATTTGTATTCAACAATCAAATGGCATTCTGATGTTATCTCGTCACCTAAGTATTAAGAATCAAGAACCAGATTTCCTAGGTCCTTCATTTTAGAACACAATATATAATTAAGTGACAAACAAGTGATAATCTTTGTAATCATTAATGCCTTAAGCACAATTTCTATACAGCCGGGAAATTGGTTTCTTAAGGTACAATAGACACCACCATCAACATGAACATACCAGCATTGTCATGTCGAGTCATGTCATGATTCATCTTGGCCACATCACTACTATGGGCCATACTGCTATAATCAATGTAATGTAATGTGGAAGTCCAAGAGACCCACATACAAAATTGAAGATTCATGTAACTCAAACAGTCATGAGGGAAGTTGATGAGTCACAAGGGTCAAGTTCACCCTTGGCTATATATACCCCTCGGTTGTACATTCAAAGGACTTTTCACCTGGGCTCCTCCCACATAGCCTTGAGAGTTTGTAATCTTTTCTTTGAGGAGCGAATAGTGGCTCCAACGCCTAGCTATCAGGGTTAGTGATGTATGATGTACAGATGTGTCTTGGAACTTTCGCTTAATTCATAATCTTGTTAACAAGCCAACACATTTTCACACATGTATTGTATTCGTTTGTAAGACTATTCTTTGGATTCTTGTAATGCATATGGTTTTAACATGTACTAAGATAGTTGAATTATTTTGGTTGTTTTAGTGAATATGTTATTGGAAATGTGTTGTATCATTTGTTAACGTTGTCTCGCCCATGTGGACTACTCTGCCAGACACTCGACAGACTCATTCTTGTAAACTTGTTATAACGACCATCACACTCGTGTGGACTACTCCACTGGGTGTTGTACATGCTATATGTTCCCCTTTGTGTTTGTGAATATCGCATTCCTGTGGACTACTCCACCAGAAGCTGCGTAGATCTTGTTGTGTTGTGTGTCTCTAAAAGAGTTGGGACTATTCGCTTTCAACTTGAGACTCAATCACACCCTGTCCCTCTGCAGTGAAAGAACATTGACATAAGCGACACTAAGCACTCACCAGGCACACGAACCTCATTGTTTGAAGACTAATTATACCACTCTCATGTGCTAACAAGTAAGAGCTAAGGCATATCTTTAAGATAATGTCAACTGGGCCATCACACCGGATGGGACTCCTACACCAAAAGGTGTGAGGTCTAGTTGGGACTTCATACCTAGGAGATCCCCTAAATGTTTGTGAATCTATCATCATCAACAAGTTGTGATAGTCAAATTGAAAAGTAAGAAAGACATAACTACCTTTGAGATAAACCTCAACCCTTTATCCTCTAGCGCAACCAAGATATTGTCACGTAATCTCAACAGGGAGAAATTTTTTTCTGGGAGATTTCAATGCTAGAAAAACAAATCAAGCTAGTATTCTTTGTTACAAAGAGGACCACAATTCTATTTGGCTCACTGAAGAGGAAAATCCCCAATGGGTGAGGTGTTCATAAGATGACAAAGTTAGCAATCATTTTGGAGAGGAGTTTCTTACACTGTGTCGTGTTTTCAACTTAATTATTTGAACATGGTCTAGATAGATGGAAAAGGTCTAGGAACTTCAATTACAACACATACAATGGGGCAAGTGTCATTGACTATGTGATTTGTTCACAAAACTTGATAGAAAATATAGACGAAGTTAAGATTGGAGAGCATATTTGGGACTTAAAATCAGACCATAACCCAATTTATATAAATTTATCATGGTTAGAAGAAAGGAAGCATAGGAGGAAAGCCCAATGTTCTCGGCAATCACTATCAAGGGGCAAAATTCTTCTCACATAATAAAATTGTACTATCTTCAAGACAATTTTAGATAGATTCATTCAGAAGGAGGAAGCTAGTTTCAAAAGCTTCAACAATCACGAGTTGATAAATATAATTCAATGTGCACTTGAGAAGTGCCAAAAAGAAAAAAATAGGAATTCGGAATCAAATTATTTTCCTGTAATTGCTTGGTTTGATGAGGAATACAAAATGGAAAGGACAACCTTGAAAAATGTAGGCAATGAGAACATGAATGTGAAGTTATATAAGTGGATACTAAAAAGGAAAAAAGATGAGTTCATGCAAAAAAAGAGAGAAGAGTTAATATATCTAGGCAAGAATAACCTAAATCTTTTCTGGCATGAACTTCAACCAGGGAAGAAGCAAATCGAAAATAATACATCCAATCAATGTTTTGACTATGCAAGACAACTCTATGAGAAATAATTAGAGGCGGAGCCTCCTCCTAGGATCAAAACAACTACAAAGATCTTCACATTAAAGGAACTGGAGATTCGAATTAAGAAGATGAAAACGGGAACGACAAAGGACTTGGTTGAACTTGAAGAAGAGTATCTAAAATGGGGAATGAACACTCTTGCACCACACATCATGGAAATATTCAACAACATCATTTAGCAAGGATTCCCAAGAGACTGGACAACTAGCCTAGCAAAACCCCTTTTTAAAAGTAGAGTCATTAATAATCCTTCCAATTATAGAACCATTATGATCAATCCTTTACTTGCAAAGCTTTTCAACAAAATAGTAGAAAATAGAATTAGTAAGTGGGCAAAAGTAAAAGAAAAGAGGGTGAAAGGATAAGCGGGTTTTAGGGCGAAGCATTCTATAGTAGACCATGGTCTCACGTTGAGACACATTATTGAAAAGATTTGGGAGGACAAAGAAGAAGTATTATGTCGTTTTGTTGACTTCAAAAAGGCTTTTGACACAGTACCTAGAGATAAGTTGTGGCGTAGAATGGAAGAACTTGAAATTCCTTTGCATTATAGAGTCATTGTCCATAGACTTTATGAAGAGGTGATATTCAAAATTAGAACCTCAGAGGGTATTTCAGAAAACTTTAAAATTGACATTGGAATCAAGCAAGGTTTCCCTCTATCCCCTACTCTTTTTGGTTTATATATTGATAAACTAGAAGAGTGGCTAAATCTGTAAGGTGGAGATGGTGTTCGGTTGGGGGAGTTTGTGATAAAGCTTCTTTTATGTGTTGATGATCTTGTATTGATTTCTATCAGCCCATGGATTGTAGACTCTTCTATATTCCCTTAAGCATTTTTGTAGAGCAGTGGGGATGCAAGTATATACTAGCAAGACCAAAATAATGATTTCTCTAATAAAAGGAAGTAGAGCCAACATACTTTATGCTTTGAAGGTGGCATTCTTCAAGAAGTAAATGAGCACAAGTACCTCAAGATTAATTTCAACAACAAACTTAATTGGGAGGATTGTAGAAAGAAGAGAATTTTAGGAGGGTGGAAAGCATTATATGCTCTTCAAAACAGATGTAGAGAAGTAGAGTTATGGGATTGAAAAACAATTAAAGTGTTTTTTGGACTCCTAGGTTGTCCAGTAATGTTATATGGGTGTGAATTGTGGGCTAGCAGTACCCCTATCTCAAAATAGAAACAAATTGAGAAAATCTAAAAACATGTGATCATGAGCAAGTTCAAAATAAAAAGTTTGGTACCTTATGAGATAATGTTGAGTGAAACATGAGCAACTCACATCGAAGCAATTTCTATGGTGCGGCTCATACGATATCTAAAAGGAATTGAGCAAATGGGAGTAGGTAGATGACCTAACATTATCTTCAATGAAGGCATGAGTGAAAGAAAGAAAACATGGATGAGACAAAACTACACATGGATGCAAAAATAGAATATCTACCTCAATGCCTGTCCCAAAAATAGCAAGGAGCTAAAAAAAATGTTATGGAGAAGTTTCGTAAACAGTTATGGGGAAAAGAGTTGGGTAGAAAGAAGAAGTACTACATTCAGGAATTCAACCTTATGTGTGATCTACAAAAAAATAGTTCATTGGAGCTAGCATTCTGTGGAGGGCAAAGGTTCTTATTGCTCAAGTAAGAACCAACTCGCATCAACTTCGTTGCGAAAGAGGGCATTGGAAAAGGCCTAAAGAAGCCTAGGAAGAAAAAATTCATTTTGGAATGTGATCCATTCAAAGATATCAGATAAACTTATGGGAATATGTTAGCATCGGTTTCTTAGCATTGTTTTCAGCGAAGGGATTATTGGAAGGTTGGGGTAGCTCATCATCAATTTGAATAAGAAAATGATTGAATTGCAAAGGGCAAAAAGTAGGGAACTGATGGTCCCATAGACGTTAAAATATCATATCATTTCATTTCATATAAATTACATGTGTGGTAAATGTTAATAGGCATTAATTCATAATAAGCATTAAAATATTTAGTTCATCATACATTCAAATTATTAAATTAAAAAAAATAATAATAAATAAAATAAATAAATAAATAAATAAAATCAATAACTACTTTATATTATTATTATTGATAAAAATAATTAAAAAAACATATAACAAGGTTGTTAATTATGAAGGTTAAATCCCTACCATCCACTTAATAATTATTGATAATTAAATTAAAATTGAGGAAATTCAATTGCAAAATAGACATGTCATTCAGCGTATTTTTTTTTTTTTTTAACATGGTCGTCTACTCTTGTATTATAAAAAACTGCTGTGAGCAGGAGTTGTTACATAAGATGAAAAGAGAGAGAGAGAAAAAGTCCAAAATAGGCTCGCTGTCCTTGACTTCTGAGAATTGAGCTTAATGAAAATACATTGGAATAGGTAACGGCTGTATTGCCTAACAAAGAGGCCAGCCAGTAGACAAAATTTGCTTGACATTAAGACTGTTTAACCGGGTCTTCCACCTGGGGCTCCTTTTTGCTGACCTTGGTAGATGCTTCTGCTTGCATGCTTTATGCGATGGACTTTATGTAGGCAATGGCCTCCTCCAGGTGTTGGCATCTTTCCTTTAGTTTCTCTTTTTTTGCCTTCTATTTCTCGATATTCTTCCTCTTGGTCCTGTTGTCTGCAAGAAATTCATCTTCGAGCTCCTTATGGTGTTTAACGAACTAGGCAATCATAAAACAGAGTTCTTTGTAGAGGGTGCAGGTGTCATTTTCCAGAACGCGGTCCAGCGGGTTCTCCTTTTTTTCTTGGTCCTTCTGGGCTTCTTTCTGCTTCCTATTCTCAGAAGGCTCTGCCATTTCTAAACAAGATGGAGTTAGAAAACCGAAATGAGATGAGAGATGCGGTTTATCCCTGATAGCTGAAGGAGAAGCTATCTCTGCACTGGAGCTTTGCTGTTGGCCTCGCTTGATGAAGAAGGGCTGGTCCCGTAGATGAAGCAGCAAACGGATGGTGGGATAAGCGCTCAGGAGGCTTTTGCTACTGTGGGCGATTCGTTTCCTATCAATACCTGCTTTGAACCATGACTGAGGCAGATTGCACAAAGAAATGTTGGGAAGAGCTGAAGAGGTAGGATGGATATAAAGAGGAGAGGGAGGCCTGTCATGATGAGAGATCTGGATATTTTTATTAGGGAGGTCTGGGAGCGTATCCTGAACGATATTCTTGTTGCAGTCGATGAGGGGAAGGAGGGGACGTTTGCCAGCATTTGGATGGAGAGTGGCACGCGTGGAAAAGAGGTGCTTTGCGCTGGTGTCTGAGGTGTAGGATGAGGAGAGCATGGAGGAGAGAGCGTGATTGAGGTCGAGGTGAGATTGGCTTCCAGATTGACTGAGGGGAGGACGGGTTCTGAAGGCGCTGGACCGAATGTCTGAATGACGGCTGAATCTGCTAAGGGATTTCCTTGTCATAAATTTTGTCATTCTCACGCACTTGTCCTTGCTGTCTGCTGATAGCCTTTGTTGCTAGTTGATCTGCATCTGCATTGTTTTCTCTTAGGATGTGAAGGAAGGTTGGGTCTCCCAGCTGTCTAAGGTTGTCATGAATCCTAGTCTTGATGTTGTTGAGTCCTTCCTTTTTAAAATTTCTGCCTGAGACCATAGCGCCAATAATAATAGCCGAGTCCCCCAATATTAGAGCATTCCTGATTCCCAATCTGAACAAAAGAGAGGTCCCTAGGAAAAGACTGTAAGCTTCAGCTGCATTGTTGGAAGCATTCCCCAGGCCCCATTCGTAACTGAGGATGCTTTTCTCGTTTGATGATGCCCCCTGCACCGGCTTTTCCGAGGTTGTTTTTCGAAGCACCATCGAAGAGAAGAACAGGGCGCTTCTGATTTGAAATCCACTGTTGTACCTCTTCCTTGGAGCCTCTAAGCTTCCAATTTGGCCTTGCTTTGTTAATTGGAGCCTGAGAAAGCTGGATTTGATTGTGATTGAGACTAAATTTTCTATACCAGTCTCTCTCGTCTTGGAGCCATTTTGTTTGGTCTGGAAAGGCTATGTAATTGGCACTGATGGATTTAGAGATGCCGGCTATTGTCTTTGCCAATATTCTAGTCGTGTTTGGCTCTTTGTTGTTAAAGACAAAGTTGTTTCTTGCTAGCCAGAGTTGCCAGCAAAGGGAGGCAGGGATGCATTTCCATACCCGGATGAGGTTGTGCTTACCTTTCCTGGTGTAGGGGTAGCTGTTCATCCAGCTTTTCTGAAGATTGGGAATCTGATCAAAGCTTTCTTGAGATTCCATGGGACTTATCAGCTGTTTCTAGCAATGGTGTGCTAAGGGGCAGATTAGGAAGATGTGTTGTATGGACTCCTCCTCTGCTCGACAGAAGCAGCAAATTGAAGGACCCTGTATTCCTTTTTTCCTTAAGTTCTCAGCTGTGAGGATTTTTCCCTTGAGAAGTGTCCAATTGAAGTATTTCACTTTGGGAATGCACTCAGACTTCCAAGCCACTGCGTGCAGATTCCACTTTGCTGCAGGAGATAAGTTTTGGAGAGATTTATAACCTTCTTTCACTGTGAAATTCCCCCCACAGGGATCCCAGATATATCTATCTTCGGTCCTCATATTTGTTGGAGCAGAGACAGAAAGGGAAAGCTTGAGGTTGATCCATTGATCCTTAAGGAGGGGGGGTGTTTGAATATCCTTCCAATCTAGCCAACGGTTGTGGTTCCATAAGGATATGTCGAACAGAGATGTTATCTTTTGTGCTTCCATCCAATCCTGCAGGGGTCAAAGGCCTTGTAGAAGGTTTCTTGGTTTTGAACCCATGATGCGATCCAACCAGATCTTGGTGCCCTTTCCATTTCCTGGGAGTTTGGATACATTTTCTTTAAAGTGAGGCAGCACTTTTTTGATCAGTCTCCACATTGGTGTGCAAGGTCTATCTACAATTACCTCAGTGAGGATGTTTGAATTTGGACCTTTGAGATATTTTCGTTTTATAGCCTCGGCCCACCATGATCCTTTGTTTGAGAGAATTTTCCATATCAGTTTGAGCCCCAGGGCTTGATTTGAGAGATTTGGGAGTTTAATGGAGAGACCCCCTTTTTCGTAAGGGAGGGTTACCTGATCCCACTTTACAAGACTGAATTTCTTGGTCTCTTGCTTTCCTCCCTGCCAGAGAAAGCTTCTCATGATGAGTTCCAAATGTTTATGAATGCTGGCCGGAGCCATGATGACTGCGTACTGATAGATTGGGAGAGTTGAGAGGACAGCCTTAATGAGAATTGTTCGACCTGCTAAGTTGAGCCAAGAAGCTCCCCAGCCCTGGAGGAGGCCTCTCATCTTTTCAATATGTTTTGTCCAGACTTCAGACTTGACGGATTCCTTGGCCAAAGGCAGTCCTAAATAAGGGAAAGAGCTCCAATTTCTTTGAACCAGAATGTCTAAAATCAAGGATATTCTTTGTTGGATTTGGGGAGGAACATTTCAAGTGTAAATTCTGCATTTCCTATTGTTCAGTTTACCCCCAGAAGCTGAGAGGAAAGCATCCAAAATTCTTTTGAATCTCCTTGCCATTAAGCTGGAGGCTCCACCTATTAGAAGAGTGTCATCCGCGAAAAGCGAATGATTTATCTCTTTTATCCCTCTTTCTATACAGATTCCCGGTATCTCTTTGTTATTGCGGAGGTGATCAAGATGGGTGCTCAGGGTCTCAGCCATGATAATGTAGAGGAATGGAGAAAGGGGACAGCCTTGTCTCAGCCCTCTAGAACTTCTGAAATATTTGCTGGGTCTGCCATTAATCAAAGGTGCAGTCCAGGTATTGGAGATGCACCCATTAATTATGCTGATGAAGCTGCTTGAGATCCCAAATTTCTTTAGAGCTGCTGTTAAGAAGGAGTGGTCCACACGGTCGAAGGCATTGGCCATATCCAATTTGATTATCATTCCTCGTTCCCCTCTGTTGTTGCTGCTGTGGATGGCTTCTTGAATAAGGATGACATTCTCTGTTATTTGCCTGCTTGGGACGAAGCCCCCTTGATTTTCAGATATTAGAAGGGGGAGGACTTTTTTTAGTCTATTTGCAAGGATTTTTGTTATAATCTTATAGGAGACATTGCATAAAGAAATGGGACGAAACCTGTCAAACGAGAGGGGGTTTGTTTCCTTGGGGATCAGGGCAATATGTGAAGATTTGGTGTTCTCTCCCAGCGTGTGATTTCTGAAGACATTCTTTATCATTCTAATGAAATCTTTTTTGATGGTTTCCCAGTGCTGTCTATAGAAGGCCACTGTGAATCCATCCGGCCCCGGGGCCTTATCTTGTTGCATACTGAATGTTGCGGCGCAAATTTCCTCTTCAGTGATATCTTGATCCAGCTCTTGGTTATGCTCCTCTGATAATTTGCACTCTATTTTACTGAGAAAGTCTGCGCTATCCATTTGCTGTGGTGCTGCTGTAAGGAGGGCCTTAAAGTGATTGTGGGCAGCATCTTTGATTTCTTCTTGGTCCTTCACCTCTTTCCCATCGACCTCAATTTTGTCGATTTGATTACCAGCTCTCCTAAGTTTGATGTTATTGTGGAAAAATGAAGTGTTCTTGTCGCCGGCTTTCAACCATAGGCAACGAGATTTTATTCTTTGTTCCTCCTCCTCTAATCGATTTTGTCTAAAGAGTTCTTTGTAGAGATTTTTTTCCAGCTCTAAATCTTCTTCTGAATAATGGGTGGACTCTTTGTCATTGTGCCACCATTCCATCTTTGCGATCAGGTCTGTTTTTTTTTTCCTTTCAGCGTTCGCCGCTTCCTTTGCCCATTGCTTAATGACAACCTGGAGGTGTTTTAGTTTTGTTTCCCAGACAAAATGTGGCGATCCGATGACTTCCTTGTCCCATTGATTTTGAATGAGGGCACGAAAATCCTCTTGGAGGTCCCAGATTTTATTGTATTTGAAGGGGAGAGGCCCCAGATTGCGATCTTTGACCAGGTTGAGGATCACTGGCTTATGGTCCGATGCTGAGGCGTGGATTAAGTAGCTCTTAATGGACTGATAGTTTTCTGCTATTCCTTCCTGGATTAGAAACCTGTCCAGTCTTTCCTTAATATTATGAGAGCCTGATCTTTTATTGTTCCAAGTATATTTGCCGTTTGACAAGGGAGTATCTAGCAGATTGTATGACTGAATGATGGATTCTAGCTTATCCCGAGAAGTGTCTGCATGAAAGTTTCCCCCAAATTTCTCTTGCCCGTTTCTTATGACATTCATGTCACCCCCGATGATTATTCTGCTGTTTTGGATAGTGAGGAGATCTGCCTCTATGGTGTTCCAGCAGCTGATTTTGTCCCTGTAGTGGTTTGGGGCATATATGTTGTAGATGTGGAAGACTCCCTGGGTGCCTTTGTTTTTCATATCTGTTCTGATCCACCAAGGGCAGAGGTATGAGTGAATAATTTCCCAATTATTCTTGTTCCAAATTGTTCCAATCCCCCCTGATGCGCCATCTGAGCTTATTGAAAGGCCTGTGAAGTTTTTGAAGTGCTGTATTTGTTGTTGAAAATCCTGTTCAGTGATTTTGGTCTCCTGGATAAGGAGAAGATCTGGGCGTTCCTGATTTAACAAATCCTTTATTGCTTTCCATTTTGAGGAAGAGCCCATCCCCCTGCTATTCCAAGAGTCCAAGAGACCAGGATCATTATTTGCCGTTTGTTGGGTGGGATCCAGACTTCTCCTTGACCTTTTCTCCACTCCCTTTTAGCTTGCCTATATATGAGTCCATAGGTTGTTGTGTTCCCGTTGCCATTTCCTTTGCTGCTGTTTCATCTCTGAGTTCCTTGTTTGACTTTCTACCCACTTTCCTTGGGGGCTCGATGGGCTGATTGGTTTCTTTAGCTTTGTTTCTGGTGAGAATTCTTTCGATGGTGGGAGGGGAGGAAGGGAGGGAGGGTACGAACGGGGAGAAGCTGCCCGGGGGGAGGACGGGGGAGAAGAAGGTTCTTCGGCTAAGGATTCGAAAGGATTGGAGGAGGAGGGGAAAGCTGAGATTGGTGAGGGGGCGGGCGGGGAAGACTGGATTCCAGGGGAGGTTTAGAAGTATTTCCCTGAGTGGAAGAAGGCTTTTTCCTTTTGACATGTTTCCATGAACCCTCTGCATTTTCCTCAGTGTTCTCTACTTCATTGACTTTTAACTTAGTGCATCTATTTGCAAAATGGCCATACTCGTGACATACCTTGCATTTGAAGGGGAGTTGCTCGTAGTATAGCTGCTGAATGTGCATCCATTGGTCCACCTTTATCTTTATGGCTTCTGGCAGTCCTTTTCCTAGGTCTACTTCCACGCAGATCCTTGCGCATGCATGCATGTTCTCCCTTGGTTCAGATCTGTCGATGTATTTTCCGACTGCATTTCCTATTGCTTTGACTGATTCATCCCCCCAGCAGTGAAGCGGCAGATGAGGGAGGCGGACCCAGACTGGGACCGCATTTGGAATATCCATTTCCGGATCGAAGTCCGGAGTCCATCTATTCAGATAAAGACCTCTTGTATCCATGAAATAAGGTCCATTGCGGAAGATGAGGTTCTTGTCATCCTTCGATTCGAAGAGGAAGGTGTAATATCCACATCCGCAGAATCTGATGGCGATCTTTCCTTGGATCATTGAACTCCAATTGCGCTCGACCCATTTTTGGACTGATCTTGGTGAGGGCTAGAGCCCGGTGAACTGGCCTACAAGGCCCCTTTCTGCCAGTGCTATTGCAGATTTCCTTGGCAGAGCAGGAGGAAGATTGACCTCCGGGATTTCATCTAGTTTTTTTATAAACTTTGTTACTGAGGGATGAGGTCTTTCATCTGTAGATTCAGAGAAAAGGGATGCAAAGATTTCTTCTTGGTTCTTAGTGACTGGGGGAGGAGGGGCTGACCCTGCCATTGCAGGCCCGCTGGAAACAAAAGGAAAACAAAGCGGAGGGAAGGAGGGACCCCAAAGGCGGGAGTTCGGGGAGGTGGCGAAGCACAGGAGAAGGCGAGGGGCGCAGCCCTGCCAGGCAGGGCCTGAAGGCCGAAGGCAGGCGCGCGCGGGAGATTCAAATCGCCAGAGCCCTGAGGAATTTCAGCCTGGAAGAATCCTGTTCCAAGTAAGATGCTTTAATTGTCACAAGATGGGACATTATGCGACTAATTGCCCATCGAAGAAGTCCAAGAAGGGATCCCCAGAAGGATCGGAAGGTGAGGCATTAGCCTCTCATTTCGAAATGGACTTTACCCTCATCGCATGCATGGTGTCATCGATGATGGGTTGTGTCTGGTATCTTGACAATGGAGCTTCATTCCACATGACCGGTGATAAAAATTTATTCACTGCCTTGGAGGAGAAAGACCTCAAGATGCGCATAGAGATGGGTGACGATGGAAGGTATAGTGTTTCAGGAGTGGCCACGGTTGCTTTTCAGAGGGAGCATGGAGCTCCTCTCACCCTGACAGATGTGATGTATGTGCCTAGACTGAAGAAGAACTTGGTATCTGTTGTGATGTTGGAGGAAAAAGGCTACGATGTTGTCTTCAATAAAGGAAAGGCATTCCTAAGACACATAGCCATGGGTCAGACCAAGAGGATAGGGATTCAGGTGAAGAATCTCTATAAACTAGAGTTAGATGATTGTGCAGCATTGAGTATGAAAGCATAATTGGTGCAAAGCCAAGACATTGGTGAGTTGTGGCATAGGTGGTTGTGTCATTTGCATCATGGGGCTTTGAAGATAATGCAACAAATATCTACAGGACTTCCCAAAGGTAAACTTGAGCAAGTTGACACATGCAAAGGTTGTACCTTGGGAAAGTACACCAATTCTTCCTTTCATGATCAAGATAGTCGAGTAGAGGCTATCTTAGAGTGAGTTCATACTGATTTGTGTGGACCATTCTCAATGGCATCCACAGTGAAGCAAAGGTATTATGTGATTTTCATTGATTACTATTCTCGTAAATGTTGGATTTATTTCATGTAGAAGAAGGACCAAACTTCACAAAGTTTTGTGAGTTCAAAGCTTTGATCGAGAAAGAGTCAGGAAGAAGATCAAGGCCTTGAGAAGCGACAACGGTGGAGAATATGTCTTTCAAGAGTTTGAGGACTTCTGTGCAGCGGAAGGAATTAAATGACAGTTGACGACACCTCATAACCCACAATAGAATGGGGTGGCTGAGAGGAAGAACAAAACTATTGTAGGGGCAGCACGGGAAATGCTGCATGACCAAGGCCTACCACTTCACTTGTGGGTTGAGGCATGCCACACAATGGTCTATTTGCAGAATAGAAGCCCGTATCACATACTTTGGATGAAGGCACCAGAGGAAGCTTTCTCCGGTAAGAGACCAAATCTGAGTCACTTCAGGATCTTTGGCTCATCAGTATATTGCCATGTGACAAAGGATGCACCTAAGAAGCTTGAGCTGACAGCAGAGTTGGGAATATTTGTGGAGTACACTGATACACCTCTCAACTATCAGGTGTACTTGCCTACCAGTCGGAGGATAGTGGTTCGCAAAGATATCAAGTTTGAAGAGCAGAAGGCCATGCAAGTTTCCCTTGAGAGGGAGCTCCAACTATAGGCTGTGGAGGAACTGTTGGTTCCTAAGGAGGAGGAGACTCAGATTGATGCGGAGCAGCTGCATGGAGAGGTCCCAGGAGTGGAGACATCCACTCAAGAAGAGTCTTCTAGAGATGGACGAAAGCGCACAAGAGAAGCTGACAGATTGTTGGAGGATACGAGAGAGAATGTGGGAGCACCATATTCTCAGCGTAGAAAAAGGAGGTCAACTGAGAGGTACACTGGACACATGGACCTTGTTGGGGAATGTGTTGAGACCGAGCCATATTCCTTTGAGGAAGCAGTGCAACAGCCAATTTGGGTTGATGCTATGGTTGAGGAGTATGACTCCATAGTTCATAACAGTGTTTGGGACGTGGTTCTGAGACCGGAGAACAAGTCACTTGTTAGTTCTCGTTGGCTTTACAAGGTAAAGCAAGCTGCTGATGGTAGTGTGGAGAAGCATAAGGAAAGATTTGTTGCCTGTGGCTTTTCACAGGTCGAGGGGATTGACTATGATGTGACTTTTTCTCATGTCGCAAGGTACTCATCTATCAAACCTATGTTGGCACTATCAGCACAGATGGGTTGGAAGATCCATCAGATGGATGTGAAGACTACATTCCTCAATGGCCAGATTGAGGAAGAGGTGTACATAGAGTAGTCGAAAGGTTTTGAGACCTTCAATCATGAGTCACATGTGTGCCAACTCAAGAGAGCACTGTACGAGCTGAAGCAAGCACCTTGTGCTTGGTACACTAGGATAGATAACTACTTCACTGGGTTGGGCTTCACAAAGAGTGAAGTGGATGCGAACGTGTACCACATTGTGGTGAAAGGTAAGCTGTTGATCATTGTACTTTATGTTGATGATCTCATATTGACTGGTGATGATCAGTTGATTTTGTCTTGCAAGGAGGACCTTGCAAGAGAATTCGAGATGAAAGACATGGGTCTCATGCATTACTTCCTTGGCATGGAAGTGTAGCAGAAGGATGGGAAGTTGTTTGTGTATCAGGGCAAGTATGCCAACGAGATACTTAGGAGATTCTACATGGAGAAGAGCAAGCCCATGTAGACTCCTCTAGCAGGTAATTGGAGGAAGGAGGTTGCTACTTCAAGAGAAGTGGTAGAGGCTACTGTGTACATGCAACTTGTGGGTTCACTGATGTACTTAGTGAACACACGACCATATTTGTGCTATGCGGTGAACCAGCTGAGTCAAGCGGTGGTTCAGCCTACCAAGATGTTTTGGAAGGCGACAAAGCATGTATTGAGATACCTCAAAGGCACATCTTAGTATGGATTATGGTATAGACGGACAGAGGGAGTGAAGCTATAGGGCTTCACTGATGCAGATTGGGCAGGGAGTCCATCAGATCGGAAGAGCATGTCAGGAGGGATTTTCAACCTTGGGTCAACGAATTTTTCTTGGTACAGCAGGAAACAGAGGTTGGTTGCACTCAGCTCGACAGAGGCAAAATACATCATTGCAAGTCAGGCAGCATGTGAGGCCATCTGGATGCGGAAAATCCTAGTTGGTTTGTTTGATCGGAGGCTGGATCCATGTGTGATCTATTGTGATAATCATAGTTGTATCAAACTCTCTGAGAATCTAGTATTTCATGATAGGTCCAAGCACATTGACATTCAGTATCATCATCTTAGAGACTGTGTAGCGAGGAGGATCATGTTGCTGCAATATATTTCGACAAAGGAGCAGATAATCCCTTTCTTATTCAGTGGGAGTGTTGAAATATGGGAACAAGAATATTCCAATTTAATTTGTCCTTGAATTAAATTGTGAAGTAAATTCGAATTTAGTCTTAACAACTACTTGGAAATAATTAATTAATTTATTTTAAATTAATTAGTTGGAGAAATTCAAGTTAGAAGTCTTTCTGAAGTCATGCAAGAGTTATCCCTTAAATTAAGGAGATAAGGTTGAGTTATATTTGATTTGTAATTAGTTAACTCAATTTATTGAGTTAAGTCCAGTTAAATTAGTTCCAAACTATTTGAGGTACTATTAGTGAGTTAACAGTCAGTTGATGCATTAATGCACTCAACTAGTGCTACTCCAGTTAACTGAAGATTCCCTCATCAAAAACTCATGCATGTCTATTTTGAGAAAGACCTAGCTGAGATTAATGTTCAAGGAAAATGTACTATCAGTTGCATGTGCTTTCTCATGGAGAAAACTCATGCATGCAGTCAAGGATTTATCCTTGAGGATTACATAGTTTTGAATGCTAGTTTTCCACTTGGTAATAGGCAAATCATCCACAAGGAACAATGCAAGGAAATAGGAGCTTGGAGGGCAGAGAGGAAGGCTGGAAAGAAGCCAATATTGCCTGTGAGAATATGTGAGGATTGTACTGAGAGATGGCTAGCTATGAGAGCTAAGGCTTTGTATGATTCCTATGTATGATAATACAATAGTGTGGGGTTTTTAGCTGAGGCTTTTCCCAAAGTATTTTCATGTGTATTGTGCCATTGATTCTTCTTCTTCTGGTTATATTATTCAGCTCGATCTTTAAGCTTCTACAAATTGATAGTAGAAGTAGGTTATAGTATTCTGCTTTGATTTATATTGCATTATCGGGTTAACCTATCACAAATTTTCTACAAGATAGACTTTCCTAGTTGGAAAGTTGGTATAGTCAGTTAGGTGGTTCCAACATTAGCATTGAAACTCAACCAACATGCTTTTAAATGTTGAGACAAACATATATATAATTAATTAATTATGAAATTGTGGAAGTTTGTTATAGTTTGAGGACCCTGCATTGGGTCCTTACATTTGGTTTCTAGCTAGATGTAAATGGTAGAAAAGTAAAATGAAGTGTTACATCCTATTGTCAAAATCATCTCCCTCTTTTCAATATTATCATTTTGTAATTAGTGTTCTTATGTTGTCAGCCATATTTGAGAGTGACCCTTTAAAAAAAATAACTATAGAAAACCAGTCAAATTTAGATGCAAGTAACATTAATGGCTATTTTCTTGGATAAATTTCATGTTTGTCACAAGTAAAAGACTAACTTGCCAACCAACTAAAAAGAGTTTCAGATTTCAAATCTACTATCTTAAATTTTTTATTCATATAAAATAACAGTAGCAAAACCAACTCAACCATGTTTTGAATTTATTATAGGTTTAAAAGAAGAGAGTTTATATTCTGCAATAAAAGATTTCATTTTATTATTGGGTTCAAATATCTTAGCTTACAAGAATCTTACATGAACTTTATACAATCATATAACTAGGATTCCAATTAATGAACGGGTAGGAGTTTCAAACGTTTGTTTGTGTATCCAGTCACATACTCTTTTTTAGAAGAAATAAATATACTTACAAAATTGAAATTAATCCATAAAAAGTGAGCAAGAGAACTCTTATGCCTAGGCATTTTCCTAATGATATCTTATGTCTATATATATTGTAAGTTTAATGCCTTCTCATACACACTACACCAACTAAGCTTAGATGATTCTATAGCATCCATAGAAAAAAAGCATTTTACAAATGGATGAGGTGTAGAGTTGGCAACCACAATATCCAATAGATTCAAAAGAAAACATAATACTGCATCTATCAAATAGTGTGGTCATTTTCCAAGCAAGCGACAACCATGTGCATTCAGTCCCTTAACATGATAACCAAGCTTTGTGGCATCATTAACAAGAGGATCTAGAGCATGATTTTTCCTACAAAATGCAAAACTCTCCCATTAGTATGGCTATTGACATACTTTTGGCACACAATTTTGTGAAATCCCAAGATAACGTACATTATTTCAACTTGTATGCATGTCATACGAATTCAACAAGCCTTTATATCTCACTCCTAATGTCTATAACCATTTCCTTCCATTGGTCAAGCACATTACTTAAATCCAATAAAGCATCATCTCCCTTTGTTTTTTCTACCTGAATCATAATAACATCAAATTCATACAAGTGTCCAGATTCACATGAAAATCTTTGCTTACAAAGAATACATCAATCACCCAGCTCAATATGGGCTCGAGGAGTATCTACAACAAAAGGGTGGATTATGGAAGATGACCCGCCCTTTGGGCTCTTGACAAACCCTAACGTTTCCCTTTGTTCAACGTGCTTTCCTTTTGTTTTGGATGAATCATCTGAGGCACGCTAGACAAATCAAAGCAAGTGAAATCAACATAGCTCAAATAGTTCCCACTATAATTTTATGGCAAGTAGTATTCCTCACATAATTACATGATTAGTTATTTGCCAAGTCCTTTCAAGTTTCCATTTTCTTGAAAAAATGTCCCCCAAATCAACTAGAATCTTTTCACTCTATGTTACGATCGAAGAAAAAATTCATAAAAATAAGCACAATACAAAATGGTCTAGATTCAAGATGGATGCAAAGAAGAAATAAGTTTTCCTTTTATATATGTCTCATATTCATGGATTCAAACTAATTATAGAAGATGAAAATTACCAAATGGTTGTCATATTTTACCAATTGTTGCAAATGTCTCACTTGCACACAACCTAACCAACTAATTAAAGGGTCCTTCAGAGGACATAAATAAAGACACAAACCAGGTTTTGTTTTCCTTAATACATACTCTCATTTGTATTACACGAAGTAAAACACAATTGATGGCTCTTTTATGAGTCAAAAATCTTGTTCATTTACTTGTCTATATTAACTCTCGTTAATATGACAGACACTAACAACTTTTTTATTGTTGTTTTCTTAAATTTAGACAAGAAGTCAATCTGACTAATGTAACCATTAGAAATGACTATATAATAGCTAGAGTAACATAACCCCATGAGTTGTTAAACAAGTTTCAGTCAAGTGACTAAATCAACACATTTTAAGTGCTTAGGAGTGAGTTCAAAACTTGTCAAAAACATGTTGCACATTGATGAAGTCAACAAGTTTCCATTACATAAAAGATCAAGTGGAAGGCTAAGCTCCTAGATGAATTTGGTGGAATAGATACAATTTGGTAGTTGTATTTAAGTTGAGGGTAGGCCCATGTCCTTAACAAACGGTCATGTACCAACCAAGAAAGAAAACATAATTGCATGATTTCTCAAGTAGGTTGTGGTCAAGTGGTTAAATCAAAGCACATGCTTAGGCACAATTTCAAAACCCCACAAAGAAATGTTGCCATGTTCATGAGGTCAAGACTAAAGACCAAATGGAATCATGGCAATCTTGATGGTCCACATAAGACTAAGTGGAACCTACTTTGTTAACAAAGACCATTTACCAACCAAATAAAATAAGTAAACCCAACATTTTTAGGCGTATAAATATAGGTGGATGAAATTGATCTATTCATTCAAACTTTGTCCAATTTTTTGCATTTTATTTTAATTATTCACGTGAACTTATTTTTCAAATATTTAAATTTCCTACCTCCTTTTTCCTTTATGATAAACCATTCAGTCCTCCTTTGCAGTATTATGAGTAAATAGTTATATTTTGACAATGAAGACTCCTTACTTGTGTACTTAGGCATATTAAATTTAACTATTCATTGTGTTTTTTCTAACTTCTCAGCAAGAACTAAGCTAACACTTGTTATTATTGGCATAAGATAAAATTAACAATCTTTTTAATTTTTATTGACTCGAAACATAAATATAAATTTAATTTAAAGTTTATTTGTACTTTATTTTATTTTTATTTTTAAATAGATCTTTGTTAGTATTATTAGTGACATGTGGTTAAATTTAATAATCTTTTCTCTTTCTAGTTTATTCAAGAACATAAATTTAAATTTACTCTAAAACCAACTTGTATTTTCGTTACTTTAGAGCCTACTTGTAATTTATTTTATTTTATTTTAAAAAAAATTTCAATGTAGATATTTTTTGTTTTTTTTAATCTATTTAACTTTATCTAATGCTACATAGGAACATCTCTTGCATTATTTGGTTGTTAGAGCACCTCTCGGCATGATGATTTTACCATCTTATTGTTGATTTAGTCATCACGAATTAGAGTTGATCATTACTTTGACTGCCTAATAAAAAATGCTTTAACATTGCACATTTCAAAGATCGATGTTTATGTAATATCATAATGTTAAGACCATGCACCATGTGTTGGGCATTGTTAGCGGGGGAAACTATGGTTAAAGAAACTATATACCATGCGACTAAGCTTATAATCTTTCATGTCGAAATTAGAGGCCTACATAATTCTCTGCATTCTATTATGCTAAGGGAGTCTAAAATACTAAATGTATTGTGAAGACGTTCTTTATCTAAGTCATTTCCCCCTTCAAACCCTGACTTGCATGGCCCCTTTCAAGACATTCATTGATGTTGTTACATTGCGATGATGTTGACCATGATGGTGGAGGATGTGTTTTTACATATAAATTATCCCTAATTTGGAGACCTATGTTGGTTTAGCATTATTATTTATGGTGGTTGGAGTGCCTATATATAACATTGAAGGGGTCTACATGATGCTTTCATTTGAGGTTATGGTAAAATAGAAGCATAAATTTGAGCAATTCATGGCTTTTCCCATTTGTATCACCTCTCTTATCTATGTAGCTTTCAAGTTTTTGAATTACTATACATTTGGGTATGAGATTGGAGACATCATAATGCTTAATATGAGAAAAAATTAAGTGACATTTTTAATCCAAGTGTTTTTGTGCTTCAATTTATTCTTTAGTTTTTCTTCTTTTCATGTGAGTATGAATCATGTCCTTACTCTATAAAACATATCAATGCTTACCATACCATCAATAAAGCCAACAACAAATTACAAGTTATATGTTTCTCTTGATACCAAACCTTATTGGAAAGCTATATTCATGTATAAACACAAAAATCTGAAAAATGTTTAGGTGAATAAGTACTCCAATATCAATGTTATCAACGTAGTTTGAAACAAAAAATAAACTCTCATGTGCTCATACAAGGAAATGCATTTATACTCCATTCATTTTTCAAAAGAAGAAGTTATAATAATTCATCTATGTTATAGGGAAATATGTGTGAAAATATATTTTATATTCCATATTTATAGCAAATCAAGGTTAAAATTCAATGGTCATAAATAAGATAGATGGATTATATACCTTAAAATGTTTTTTGTTTTGTTTTGCTTTTTTTAATAGGAAAGAGTATTTGTATTGTATAATTCTACACTTGGTTTGCAACAAATGCATCAAGCATTACATAGCTAATTCATCAAAAATATCCAATTATTTCCTCCTTTCCAATAGGAATACATGATTTTCCTGAGGAGAGTATATCTCAGCAACAAAAACATGGGTTTTGTAGGTGAATACCTTAAAAAATTGCCACAACAAAACACAAAATTCACAACACATAGCACTACTAATTGATTATGAAATCTTTCATGATGACTTGTTTTCATGCATGTGTTTCCTCGTGGTTACCACAAAGTCACTTCGGCCCCAAAAATTTTTGTTTTATATTTTCTTGTATCAACAATTTAAACTAAAAAAAAAATAGACTACATCGATTCCACCATTAGGGAATTATAGCAAGCTTGATTTGGCTATTAATATTTAATTCACCTATCTTCAATTTACACCCCTCATTAGCATACTTGTCTGCTTCTTTGTTGAATCTTCTTAGGACATGGAAATGTGCTTTGGATGGGATATCTTCCATGAGTTTTCTTGATTCATTTCATGATGTTTTCCATATATTTATCCTTTGGGGGGGGGGGGCTTTGACCATATGATACATGATTAAAAATAATCTCACATAATCGTAAGTGTGTTCCCTTGATTTTATTTAACTAACAAAAGTCCTTGGTAGAGACCATATATCTCTGTTTGATTATTTTTCATATGACTAAGTGATCCGGATTTAAACAGGAATGCAACAAAATACAGAGATAACCATATACATAAAGATGCAACGGAAATAATGCTTCATTTAATTAATGGAAAATACCGAAATATGCTTACAACCAGAAATGGAAATAAACCAGCTAGGGCGATGGTAGCTTATCTCTGAGAAGAGATGTGGCGGCTACATGCCTCTGAACTGTTATGTTACAATGAGGCTCGAAGGCCTATTTATTGTTGAGAAACAATGGAAAACCCTTCACATTCCAAAACCTAACCTTAGAAGATGAAACGCCAAATTGTGGGCCCCGTTTTGGGTAAATTGGTACATCAATTTCCCGGGGTCGTAACTTTGGCATACGATCTTTGTTTTATGCGTATGATAGCTCATTAGAAATATCTATCCGAGAACTACCACTTTGGGAAGAGAAACATCGGTCCATGGACCCATGTTGCCCCTAGATTTCCTAAAAAACGTCATTTAGGGCCTCAAAACGGCTCCAGAAGTTCAGGACCTGAAAAAACTGCTAAAAATAGTAAATTGTGCTACAATTACGGAAACTGAAAAAACTGAAAGAGAAAGTTGCGAGGGTCCAAATGGGATAGGTGGGTGGCCACCAATATCCACGTGGATCATTCCTCCCCCCTTAGGAAGCAATGGTCCCCATTGCGTTGAGTTCCTCCATCTGCTGAACTTGTTCTGCACTGTCTGATGTGTCCAGTAATGGTGGGAAGCATGGTCGATGACTCTCCACATTGAACACTTGGTGCAGGTGAAGGAATGGAGGAACGCTGTGCTCCAAAGCATTGTTCCCCACAAGCTTGGAA
>APFE031717560.1:0-19083 GCA_000404065.3 Pinus taeda | reverse complement strand
TATTTAATATGAAGATGTCAGAAGGTGGATCTGTTGCTGATCATTTAAATGAATTTAATACAGTTACCAGTCAGTTAAGTTCTACAGGGGTAACTTTTGATGATGAAGTTAGGGAACTGTTATTTCTGTGCTCATTGCTAGAAATGTGGAATGGTTTAGTTATGGCCACTAGTAACTTTGCCTTTGTATCTAGTATTTTAAAGTTTAATGATGTTGTCGATGCAATCCTTAGCAAGGAAATGCGAAGAAAAATCTCTCGTGAGACATCAGGTAATGCTTTGATTGCAGAGACTAGGGGAAGAAAAATGGAAAGAGAAAAGAGCCCAGTATATCACAATAATTCAAGGAAAGGCATATCCAAGTCTATATTGGGGATAATGTGCTAGAAATTTGGGAAGAAAGGACACCTGAAGAAAGACTACAAGTCTTAGAAGGGAAAATAAGGAGACGCGCACAATCATGAAGCAAATGTAATAGGTGACGTGTTGCGAGATTCTTTGACTCTTTCATTAGAAAATATTATTGATGCATGGGTGGTAGATTCAGGGGCCTCATTCCATGCCACACCTGTTAGGAAACATTTTCATGATTATGTTCAAGGAGATTTTTGATAAGTTCGATTTGGTGATGATAAACCCTGTAAAATTATTGGATTGGGTACAATTTTCATAAAACTGTAGAATGTAAATCAATAGCTATTGAAGGAGGTAAGGCATGTTCCAGATCTGAAGAAAAATCTGATTTCAATAGGGCAATTGGGAGGTGAAGGTTGTGTAACAGCTTTTACAGATAAAACCTGGAAGGTCACTAAAGGAGCCTTGGTAATAGAAAAAGGAGAAAAGGTTGGTACATTGTATTTATGGAATGGTATTTCTAATTATGTTAATGCTTTAACCTCTACAGGAGTAGATATGACATTGTGGCATTATAGGCTTGGGCACATGAGTGAGAAGGGGGTGCAGATTCTTCACTCCAGAAATTTGTTGCCAGGTTTGAAACATGTTGATCTAAAATTCTACGAGAATTGTGTTTATGGAAAGCAGAAGAGAGTCAGATTCCTCAGAGTTGGGAAAGAAAAGAAGAGAGAAAAATTAGAGCTTGTGCATACAGATATATGGGGACCTGCTTAGGTATCATCTCTCGGTGGCTCCTGTTATTATGTTACTTTTATTGATGATGCAACCAGAAAAACCTGGATTTATTGTATTTAAAATAAATCTGATGTATTTGATACTTTCAAGAAATGGAAAGCTTTGGTTGAAAATGAGACAGGAAAAAGGTTGAAGTGTCTCAGATCAGATAGTGGAGGTGAATATTGCAACAAAGAGTTTGATAGGTATTATTCAGAGAATGGAATTCACAGAGAGAAGAGAGTTTTAGGAAGACCACAAGAAAATGGTGTGTCAAAAATGGTGAACATGACAATCATGGAGCATGCAAGGTGCATGAGATTGCATGCAAGATTTCCTTTACAATTTTGGGCAAATGCTATAGATACTACTATTTATCTAATAAACAGAGGGCCTTCAAGTTCCTTGGGTGGTTGTATTCCAGAGGAGGCATGGACAGGTAAAAAGGTAAACTACTCATTTTTAAAGACTTTTGGTTGTGAAGCCTTTGTCCACATTAAGAAAGAAAATAGAACAAAGCTTGAGGCAAAATCATAGGAATGTCCCTTTATTGGATATGGTGTTAATGATTTTTGTTATCACTTTTATGATTATGAAAAAAACAAAATCATTAGGAGAAGAGATGCCATATTCAATGAAAAGGTTTTCTATAAGGATCAGATGTAGGAAAAGAAACAGGAAAAGGAAGCAGAGAATACACAATGCTTGATTATATCACAGAAAAGTGAAGGTGACTGAAAATCATAATGATCAATAGCCTGAACAACAAAAACAACCACAATAGCAAAATGCACCTCAAACACCTGAAACTGGTGTTAGAAGATCTACCAGGATAAGTAGCCCCCCTGAACAATACTCTCCTTCATTATACTATGTATTTTTGACTGATTCTGGTGAACCAGAATGTTATGAAGAAGCAGTGCAGGTAGAAACCCAGAAGAAGTGGGAGCAAGCCATGAAAGAAGAGATGGACTCCTTAGCACATAACCAAACTTAGGACTTAGTTAGGTTTCTTGAATGTAAGACAACATTGTAGAATAAATGGGTTTACAGGTTGAAGGAAGAAGATGGAGGTAGAAAAAGGTATAAAGCTAGACTTTTGGTGAAGGGGTTTGCACATAAAAAGGGTATAGACATTGATGAGATATTTTCTCCTGTTGTTAAAATGACTTCAATTAGAACTATTTTAAGTCTAGTAGCAGCTGAAGATTTGCATCTTGAGCAGTTGGATGTAAAGACATCCTTTCTCCATGGGGATTTCGAGGAAGAGATATATATGAAGCAACCACAAGGATATGAGGTAAAAGGGAAGGAGAAACTAGTGTGCATGTTGAAGAAGAGCTTGTATGGCTTAAAACAGGCTCCAAGGTAGTGTTATTTAAAATTTGACAAGTTTATGTTTGAACAAGGTTATACTATATGTCACTCTGATCATTGTGTTTATCTCAAAAGGAAAAATGATGACAATTATATTATATTGTTATTGTATGTAGATGACATGCTTCTTGCGGGTTCTAACATTCAGGAAATAAATGTGCTCAAAAGAAAATTGGAAAACTCATTTGCAATGAAGGACTTGTTTGATTTGGGTGCTGCAAAACAAATCCTTGGTATGAGAATAACTAGAGACAGGAAGAATCACAAATTAACATTGTCTCAGAGTGAGTACATACAAAAGGTGTTGAAAAGGTTTAATATGTAGAATGCAAAACCAGTTAGTATACCTTTGGCTGGCCATTTCAAACTAAGTAAGGAAATGTGTCCTAAGACTTAGGAAGAAATGGATTATATGTCTAAAGTTCCATATGCATCAATAGTTGGAAGCTTAATGTATGCAATGGTCTGCACAAGGCCTGATATTGCACATGCAGTGGGAGTTGTAAGCAGGTACATGAACAATCCAAGAAAACAACATTGGATGGTAGTGAAGTGGATTCTCAGGTATTTGAGAGGTACCACAAATCAAGCATTATGCTTTGGTGGTTCAAACATTGCTCTATAGGGATATGTTGATGCAAATATGGTGGGTGATAGAGATAATAGGAGGAGCACCAGAGGGCATGCATTTACTGTAGGTGGAACAACTGTCAGTTGGGTCTCAAAACTGCAAAGTGTTGTTGCACTCTGAACAACGGAAGTAGAGTATGTTCTTGCTACATAGGCTAGTAAATAAATGATTTGGTTACAAAGGTTTCTGGATGAATTAGGTAAGAAGTAGGAGTTGGGCAGGTTATACAGTGATAGCCAGAGTGTCATACATCTTGCAAAGAACTCTGCATTTCATTCCAAGACTAAACATACACATCTCAAGTATAATTTCATATGGTCAACGTTGGAAGATGGACAGTGGAAGTTGGAAAATACACACACTAGCTAGAATCTTGTAGATATATTAACAAAAGTTGTAACCAAGGAGAAACTAAGATTCTGCTCAGTTTCAATTGGTCTTCAAGTATCATGAATAAGATGAGAAACAACCAGGTCCAAAGTGGAGTCATTGTCCATCAAATGAAGCAGCAGTGGAGTTGCTATAATGAATCTCCAAGTGGGAGATTGTTGGGTGTGGACCCTGATTATCTTCTTTATTTAGAGGTATCACCACATTGGACCCCAGTTCATAATGTGACGACAACGCCGCCCATAAAATGTATGTTGCAAGGGGGGTCTAGGGGGGGTCAATCTGATCTGTTCATTAGGCAGAGATCTGACGGTAGAAGTTTTGTTTAATTTAGGGTTTTTTTGCCCTAGAAGGCAACCCCTTGCTATATATGAGGGAATTGTATTACATTTATGTAGATCAGTATTCTGAGTGAGAAAGAGAGAGGAGATTGTGTGAGATTGAAGAGGGAATTACAATGGATATGTTGTAGGTTGTATCTCTTCATTTTGCTAGATAATATAAAAGGAAGGACTGTTTGTTTCTCCATTGAACTAGCCCAAATTGGGTGAACCATATATATTTGTGTATCTCTTGTTTTATGTGTTTTCTTTGTTTATATTTCTGCAATATATTTTATGTGTTCCATTTCTATGTAATATATAATTTTTCTAACAACTGATATATGTGGGATGATGTAGACATGGTCATTAGGAGGTGCCTATTATTTTTTGTTTTTTGTTGATGATTGCATGAGATTTACCTGGGTATATTTTCTCAAAAAGAAGATTCAAAATTTTGAATACTTTAAGGAATTCAGAAGCATGGTTGAAAAACAAATAGGGAAGTTCATCAAAATTCTCTGCTCATATCAAGGGGGAGAATACAGGAAGGGTGTTTTCATTAAATATTGTAAGGAGCATGGGATAGTTCAATAGTTCACAGTACCCCACACTCCTCAACAAAATGGGATTGCATAGAGGAAGAGTAGAAACGTTGTGGAGTGTGCGCGCAACATGTTAAAAGGTAAGAACATGTCTAATGGTTTTTGGGCAGAAGCAATAAATATTGTAGTATATTTAAAGAATAGGAGTCCAACAAAAAGCCTTGATTTTAAGACCCCATTCAAAGCTTTATTAGGATTTAAGCCTGCAGTTAATCATTTAAGAGTTTTTGGCTCGAAATATTTTTCTCATGTTCGAAAGGAGGATAGGAAGAAACTAGATTCAAAGGCCATTGAATGCATTTTTGTTGGGTACTACACAAATTTTAAGGATTATAAATTGTTTAATCCCTCTACTCATAAAGTGTTTGCAATTATATGTAGTATTCCATGAGCATGTTGATGATGGAAACCATGATAGGGGCAACGAAGAATGGCACATGTGTTTGCTGGTGGAAGATGGAAGTGATGAAACAAGGGACAACCACAAGCAACAACAACAACAACAAAAGAAAGAATGAGATGGTAAATATGCAGTCAGCAAGCCAAGTCCACCAAGAGATGATCAAAACATATTTTTGGTTAGTCCACCACTAAGGAGATTAGGTAGGAAAATTCAATTGCTAGCAAGACATAGGGATCATCCTCTTATAACTAGTATGTTAAATGTTTTTGAACAATCTAATTATAAAGAAGCAAGTCAATATGATGAATGGAGGACATCCATGGAAGAGGAATATGAGTCAATACTTAAAAAAAAAAAAACTTGGGATTTAGTTGAACTACCTGAAGGAAAAGAACCCATAGGTTGCAAATGGTTATACATGCCTAATTTTAAAGCAGATGGTACTATAGACAAATATAAAGCTAGGTTGGTGGCAAAGGGGTATTCGCCAAAAGAAGGCATAGACTATGAGGAAAACTTCACCCCTGTAGCTAAAGTAAACACAATTAGAATTTTAATTGCTTTAAATAACAAACATATTGGATGATACACTAGCTTGACGTGAAATTTGCTTTCTTAAATGGTGAATTTAAAGAAGAAGTGTATTTAATGCAACCTGAGGGGTTTGTTAAACATGTGGAGGAAAATTTAGTTTGTAAATTGAGGAAAGCATAATATGGTTTAAAATAGGCACCGAGGTCGTGGTATGATAAAATTGATTCGCTTTTCCTGCAACATAGTTATAAGAGGAGCAAGAACGCCCCTAATCTCTATACTATGTTTGATGAAAAGGGGAAAATTGTTTTGATTTATTTATATGTAGACAATCTTATTATTACAGGAAATGCAGATGAGATCATTAAAGAAATCAAAGGGAAAATGTCGTAGGATTTTAAGATGAAAGACCTTGGAGAGTTACACTATTATTTGGGTCTTGAAGTCTGGAGGAATTCTGGCCAGACCTTTTTGTCTCAAGGAAAGTATGTGAGGAGCTTATTGAAAAAGCTTAGAATGGATCAGTGTAAGGTTGTCTCAATGGCTTTACAGTAGAATCTTAAACTTCATAACGATGATGGTTCTAAGGATGTGGATACATCACTATATAGATAGCTAGTTGGGATTTTGATATATCTAACTACAACTAGACCTAATTTAGCTTTTGCAGTAAGTGCTTTGAGTCAGTTTATGTCAAAGCCTCTTAAGAGGTAGTGGGTGGTAGAAAAAGAAATCTTAAGGTATCTTCAAGGAACCTTGGACTTTGGTATTAAATATACTGATTCATTTCATGTTAGATTGACAGGTTTTCCAAATTTAGATTGGGTTAGATATCTGAATGACAGATGATCCATAACAGGTTATGCATTTAGCATTGGGTCTGGGGTCATTGCATGGAACAACAAGAAGCAGAACAACATATCCTTGTCTTAAGAAGAAAGGGAGTATCAAGTAGTGTGTGCAGCAATGTGTGAGGCAGTTTGGTTGAGGAGACTTCTCAATGATGTTGGAGAAGAACAAAAAGATCATGCGGTTATTAAATGTGACAGCCAAAGCTAAATCAAACTTGCAAACAATTCAATGTTTCATAAAAACACAAAGCATATTGATACACATTTTCACTTTGTTAGAGAGAAGGTTCAGTCAAAAGAGATTTATATTGAATATTGTAATACATGTGATAATGTTGCACACATTTTTACTAAGCTCCTTGGAAGAATTAAATTTGAGTTATTTAGAGAGTTTTTAGGAGTACTAGTGAACCCTTTCTCCATTAAGTGGGAGTGTTGAAATTAATGGAGAATGTAATATTGGAGAGAGTTCATTCATTAGTTGTGTGATACTTAGTTTAGGAATTAGTTCCTACATTCTAGGTGGTTGTTTTAACTCTCATACTTACATGTAAACTATTTATTCTTGATGATTAATGATGAATGTGTAGAGCGTTTTGCGAGTGACGGTCTCCAGGTGAAGCTCCTCACCTGTGAGTTGCACAGTTTGAGAATATATCTTGTTTTTTTTTCCATTTTTTAACATTTACAATGAGTGACTATTAGCTAACTAGTTGGTGGGATATATACATAAATAATGTATCTATATAAGTGGATAAGGGTAGTACTCGAACAAAATTAGTTTTATTATTAGGAAGACTAGTTATCTATCTCAAAGAAAAAATATGACAATATGATAAATGTTAATAGACACATTTTTGTACAAAAAAAGACTCCAGATATCAAGAGAGAATCATTTAGAAAATTTTGAGCATAGGAGAGGAGAAAGGTCAAGAATTTGCGGAAATAAGATAAATTATGTGCTTCCTATTGAGTAGATTCATCTCAATAAGTGTGGTTCTAATTTTTTTTTGTATAACATACAATACGTGTGGTTAATTTTTTTCTGTAAAACATACAATAATTTGTTTGACAACACATGGAGGTTTCTTTCTAGGCTAGGATTATTTAAAAGAAAATTTGATATGAGAGTGTAATTATTGGAATATCACAATTATGCTTTTTCTCTTCATTTTTATATATGTGTGATTATTTCATGTTTAGAAATATTTATTTATGTTATCAAATCAGTTTAGATATGATTTATTTAATTAAGATAAACATATAATAACAAGCATCTACGACATAAAATTTTTACTACACAATGATACTTTTGATTTTTAGTGCACTATAGAGTGTAGTCATATAAAAAAATGTATGATGGTAACAGAGACAGAGTGCTAAGTCATTCGCACAAGCACTTCCTTCACAAGGAATAATTGCCTTGCATTTAGTGTTGCACATCAAATAATGTGTGGAATTAAACAATAACACTACTATTCCACGTCAAGACGACACAAATAATATGGCACTCAAATCTATCAAGTTCATGTACCAATGTGAGAAACTACCACTAGTGCCTTAAATCATTCGACCACACAATACCACCACAAAGCATATCTACCTATGTTTTCTTGTATGTTTATGTGGATGTGTCACCCTATTAATCATGTTACATATCATTGATTAGAACACATGAATGACACTAAAAAAAAACACCTTGACCATTTTCTAATTATCAATGTAGTTATAATGTTGTGGAGTACTAGAAGTTGTAACACCCCTTCCTTTTGTACTACATTATTTTAAACCTAAGCTAAGCTAATGCTAGGTGTGATATCCTCCCTTGTGTGTTAAATGTTGTAAACCTAAGCTGAGGAAAGCTAGGTTTGCTACCCTCCTCTGTGGGTTAAACTATTCAAAACCTAAGCTAAGGAAAGCTATGTGATATGTAATACAAAAAGCAAATATGTTTTTGAATAAATTAATAAAATAAATCACTTGGAGGGTGGAGCACCAAGAGAGAGGAGATACTTGCCAAATCCCATGAGGAATAGGATATAGATGAATATTTCATTATAAGCTTCTATATGTGATTCTAGATAAGATTGGATGGATTGGATATCCATCGGATAGATGGGAGATAAATATCCATCAGGCATAAAATCTTTGTGGGAGATAAAGGCAAGATTTTATGTGGAAAAGCATCGTGGGAGATAAAGACGAGGTTTTCTGGATAATACCTAGGCAAATGGAAAAATCCATAAAGCAGGACGTCGCTAATGGTAACTAAATCATGAAAGAGGGTATTAAATACCTAGTGCATTGATCAATTGAGGACAGTCGATCCTTGGCAAGATCTTCGGCTTAGTGGGAATCAAAGGTGATTCATGGCTGGGTGGTGGTGCTGCTCCCTCCAAGTGAAATTTAGTTGGTGTCATTTGCTTGAAATGGTTGTATGTCAGTCTCTTACCCCTCATGTGATTATTTTATTTGGATCAGTATTGGATATGTTAACCATCTTGGTTTATGTGTTGGTATGATGTTATTTGTATTTCATTCTTATGCGTATGAATTAGTAGGCTATCAAATGAATCTAACAATAATTTCCTTTATGTTAGTGAAAGAACTTTTACTATTATATAAAGCCTTTGGTTAACATGACAGATAGTGGTAAATAGCTGTGGACTATCATAGTATAATGTAGGTAACAAAATAATCGATGATGGTAAGATTTTCTATTGCATGTATACCCAATAAGGATCGAATTGCATTCTATCAATTGCTTAAGAGTAATCTTTACGATGGAAATGATGGATTTAATAATGCATGAGACTGTCATATACTCTCATTGCACATAGAAGATTATTAAAATAAGAAATGGTAGCGCGCTTTAGTATTTTTCAGATATTCATGCATGTGGAACAATTATGGAGGAATGTCTCCCATAGTATTATCAAAGGTTCACCATGGTCTATGCCTTGCATAATAAAATTAGATGCTCCTGAAGCAATATAAGGGATTGATGGTATATTATTTTAGTTATGCATATATGGGTGTGTGAGATATCCAGTGAAGTTGACTTGAATATCGCTAGGTTGTTGATGATACCTAGTATGCCTATAATGAAAAATATCTCGAGTATTGCATCATAATTCGGCAAGTAATTGTAATATTTATAAGTGTATGAGCTAGGTTACCTTTATAATGTCTAATCTAAGATTTGTATCTAATTGTGCCAAACCAATTAGTTAAGCATGATAAAAGAAAGACTATATTTATGATGGGTAATCATGATATTAGAGTTTAATCAAGATCATTAATGTAGGCAAGGAAATTATAAGTAAGGAAATACTCATTATAACTAAGGAAATTTTTTAAAAGTTGGGGAATTAGGGGTTATTTTCCAAGTAGGCCATGGAGGTACTTTATAGAAGTAGTGTGGAAAGTGAAGACATTGTCGAAGAGTGTGCATGGTTATACAAAGGGATCAATTAGTTGCAATTTATTTCAAAAAGTGGAAAAAGGAGAATTTACAAACTCAATTGTGGAAATGTAAATTGAGATGTAGTGAAGAGAATACTTGGCTTCATCCCTAATGTGGATCCATGGTTTCCACAAAAATATTAAATTGAATTAAAGGATTTGTCGAAGAGTGTGCATGGTTATACAAAGGGATCAATTAGTTGCAATTTATTTCAAAAAGTGCAAAAAGGAGAATTTACAAACTCAATTGTGGAAATGTAAATTGAGATGAAGTGAAGAGAATACTTGGCTTCATCCCTAATGTGGATCCATGGTTTCCACAAAAATATTAAATTGAATTAAAGGATAGTAGGTGGGCTTAAAAATGTCAAGAAGTAACCCATTATAGATGAAATTTGTAGTAAAATCTAGATGAAGTTTGTGGTAAAATCAAACAATTTGGATGCACTAGATGATGTGGCATGATGTGTTGAAAACACTATGTGCAATGAAAATGAGAAGTTAATTTTATATTTCTTTTATCTAAACCTACCATAATTTTCCTTATTTATTTTATTTTCATCATATTTATTTTACTTAATTATTGGAGTAATATTTTAGAATGAAAGAGGTAAGAGCTAAGTGAAACTCTCTATCTAATCCCAAGATTATTTACTAGAGTTTAATATGTATATATAGATTAGATTAATTACTCTTAAAGATCTATTGATGAAGTATTTTCAATATGTAAACTTACAATTTAAGTAATTTTTTTACTGATTTTGAAATAAAAATAACACCCAAAAAACCAATAATGAGAAATATTAAATTATAACTTTATAGGCTTCATTACCAAAAAAAAAAGGAGAAAAATAAATAAACCAGAATAAAAAATAAAAATATGATATTTGTAAATTAAAAATAAAAATTTACTTATTAATTATTTATTTACTTATTATTGTTATGTATATTAAAACCTTTATTCGAGATAGAAACCAAAAAGATAGTAATAAATAGCAATTCAACATGCTCCAGATTCTTTCTTGGAACTGTCGGGGCTTTCCATGGAACAAAGGCCCCAAGCTAAGTTGGATCTCAAATGATGTTGATATTATTTTGCTTGTTGAAACTTGGGAGCACAAAGAATCTAAGGTCCTTAACATAGATGGCTTTACACTATGGTCTACTTGGAACAAGCGATTCTCTGGAAGAGGCATTAGGGGAATAGCTTGTTACATTAAGAAGAACATCTCCCCCCATGCTAAGATTTATAAAAACAACCCTTACAACCAATATAGTTGGATAGATATCACTGACATTAATAATAAAAAGACCTACATAGCAATATGTTATTTCCCCCCATCAATTGTAACTTCTATAAGAAAAAGAATCTAGATAAAAATAGTCCTTACAATGGTTTAGAGAATGATATTTTTAGCCTAAAGAATGAAGGTAATATCCTTTTAATAGGTGACTTTAATGCTCGAACTTCAACCAACCAAGCTATTATTCTAAGCAATCATTCCAACCCTAATCCTCTTTGGTTAGACGAAGACCTTACTTTGGATAATAGGTACAAAAGGAGCTCTGAAGACCTTGGGGAGAATTTGTTTGGGTCGGAGCTAGTCAAGCTCTGTAGTGCTCAGGATCTCATAATTTGCAACGGTTTAAAGAAGTGGCCCAACTCTAGCAAGATGACCGGCATCCATGGGCTTGGTAGCATGGTGGTAGACTATGTTATTTCCAATCTCCCTTTATACAACGAAATAATAAATTCTGACATCTTAAACGACCACGAGCTTGACTTTGATCATAGGCCTTTACTTATTACTCTCAATTTTGTGATGCATAGAGATCCCATAGAAAATAATTTATAGCCAAAAGAACTTAATATCTGATAGAAATAAAAACGATCTCTTTCTAAATAAATTAAAAACCAATTTGCTTCATAGAGATCCCATAGAAAATAATTTATAGCCAAAAAAACTTAATATTTGATAGAAATAAAAAAGATCTCTTTCTAAATGAATTAAAAACCAATTTGCTTCCTTTATTTAGGATAGACATAGAAGACCTCTAAAAAATAATTTATATAATTTCATATATTTCCATTTTAAAATCAATTAGGTAAAAAACATAATACATCTGAGATTGCCAAATTTTTAATTGCAAACATAGAAAAAGGCAGAGTTAAACCTGATTCTCTTTTGTATTCAAAGGCAGGTAAAGCGAATCACCTCTGTATTGCAGTTGAGTAGTTTTTGTTCCCCACTTCATCATTGTTTCTTGTCCATTATCGCACAGCGATTGAACGTGTCGAGGAGCCATTGAACATTTCAACGCCTGTGAAGTTTGCCTGCACGGATGGCTTTTCCATGAAGACAATGCACATCCCGTAACATTTTCTCCCCATTCGTGGCAATTACCAGTCCACGGATATCGGATGTCAAGTCCGCCGCACGCGTTTGTTACCCTGTAGCGCACGATGCATCAGAACTATTCATATATATTACAGTGTACAGAGGCGCTATTCGAGTTAATCTCATACCCAATGTTCTCACAATGCACACCACTGAAGAAACTGGTGCACCTTGAAGGTGTCGTGGAAGGTGATAAGCGATCAAGGTGATACGTGTTATGTTTGGGTTTGTCTGAGCTGCATAAGAAGCGGCGCGGCTATAATATAATAGAAGGCCCGCTATAAATATCTCGCGTATCTGGCAGACATAACCCGGGGCAGGCACAGTGGCGATAGTCCGCTTATTTGACGGCAACTCGCGTAACTCGGTCGGATGATCTGCTTATTTTGGAATGATAAACCGTGTATTCCATGATAAATCGCTTATTCTACAGTGATAATCGGCGTTTTACCATGATAGTTCGCGTATAAGTTGATAACCCGCTTGTCCAGTGATAACTCGCGTATTAGTTGACGATAAGGCGCGTATCGAAGCTCATAGCTCGCTTAAAGAGGAGATAATCAGCATTTTTGGCATAAATGGAAAAAATTAGTCTGAAATCACTGACATGAACGGGGAAAAACAAGTCGCATATTAAAGTAATGGCCCACATATCCAGCGGCGATAACCAGCGTATCCAGTAAATTATAAGGTGATAATCAGCGCATGTCGATGATAAGTCGCGTATGGAATAGTGACAGTTCGCGCATCCATAGAAAAGTCGCATATCGGCTAATATTTCGCGTATCCAGCGATAACGCGGATATCCACCGATGATCATTCGCGGATTTTATCACAGTGCGCATATCTACTGATGATAACTCGTGTATTCGGGGCATATTCGGCGGTGAAAGTCGCATATCCGGCCGACTGAATTCGCAAATCCGGCGGTCAAAACTCGTATAGCCGACGTGACAACTCACAAATCCGGCCAACGCGGAAAGATCTTGGGCTTCGGGGTGAGGATTATTTTGGGAGTCGATCGTCGTTGATACGTCCATTCGCGTATCTTCCCTCCGGTTTCCTTAAATCAAATGCCATATTGCTTCAAGATCCGGAAGTGGAAAGTACGCCTTCGGGTTGGAAGAGGCGGAAAAGGAACTTACTTCTGACATCAACAACAATTGCACCAACAGCTCGACATTTTTCTGCACCACCAACAGCTTCATCGTTTCAAATAAATTACCCTCCGCCCTGAAAAATGGACGTTCTGGGCCTGAGTTGTTGGACTGCCAACTGCTCGGCGGCACCATGAGTGGTTGGACTGCCAACTGCTTGACTAGCTAGGTGACTTACGCCGAATGAAGAAACGAGACGTCGTCTGCATTTAATTTTATTACTGATCCAGGGGTTCAGGTTTTTTTTTCCAGTACTGAAGAAACCCGCACAGCCGCACAGCCGTACATAGAACTTTTTTTCAGGTTATTCAACATGTTTTGTGAATAAAACCCTAGTGGGGAGGTTATCATTAAACTCTCCAATTACCCAGAATATACATCATTGACATAGAGGTTTAAACTCTCCAATTACCCAGACTATACATCATTGACATAGAGGTTTAGGGTTTATCAATTTTATCACCATATTCAAATGACGATGCTTATTAGGAGCAATAGAAGGGGAGATGACACTTAAAAACTCCAAGGGATGTGTGCAAGGAAATCAGAAGGGTTATTGATGTTATAGGCCTGCAACCGGAGGACATCCATGATGTAGAAAATCGAATCCCTTATGTTTTGCGACTATTTTGTAAAATTTTCTGTGAGTTGAATGACCAAGCTGAGAAAATCATTGCAAACAAATCACACGAAGGTATTATAGCAGTGGAAGGTCGTATACTTGTTATACCGAAGAGATTCTCGATCACAACATCTTCTTGCTCACAAATGCTGGTTAATATTATAATTATCTCCATTGATAGATCAGAAGACGCGACAGGCCTCAGCGAGGGACAACTCCTTGAAGCCGAAGCGGAGGGACGGCGTAATTCTGAACCCTTGATAACGGCCTCTGTCTTGTCAAAGATATACTGATGATGAGATGATGATATCAGCTGTTATTATTGTTAGGCAAGGAGGTTTGTATATAGTAAAAGAGATCGTTCACATGTTTCAACATTTTACTCGTTAAGATGAGAGTGAAGATGAAAGGGACGGTCCACTGTTTTGTGCGAAGAAATGATGCAAAATTTCTCATTTTTAATCTTAATATCAAAATTTACCTTCAAAATATTTTATTTGAATTTAATTTATAATATTTTTTATTAAATTTAAACAGAAAAAATATTATAATATTAACACTTCTATTTCAGATATAGCTATAAATTAAGATATATTTCACCATATAAATTAAAATAATAATTTTGTAGCTATATCAAAATTTCATTAATAACAAAAAAAATCATTAATAAACAAAAAAATTAATACTTATATTATAACAAGATCCACCACTTTACTATAGATATTATTAACCATACCATAGCATGGGTCAATAAGATGGCTCATCCATAATACATGTCCAAAAACCATCCCTCATTTCACAATCAAAATTAAATTTATAATTACTATTAAATTTATAATTAGTTACACAAGCTAGTAATATGAAGATTAATACTATAACCTTGTTATAATAATAATATTATTAATGTAGTTTATATTAAATCCTTTCAATTAATTTCCCTCGATCTATTATTATATATTAACATTTCTATCCCTTTTATTATAAACTCATATCTTGTAAATGTTTCACTTAAAATAACACATGATAGGTATTAAATTAATATTTGTTTTATCATATTAATATCTTATATTTAAACAATTTGATTTGACAAATCTAGCAGTTTTTGAGTCAATTTTAGTTGTTTATCATGTCTGACCCGTTTTCAGCCAAACCTAGCTGTTGGAATGTCTACTCTCCCTATTTAATTTGTAGCTATGATCCGAAATGTCTCCTCCCTATTTAATTTGTAGCTATGATCCGATTCTTCAACTTGCCTGTCCATGAACCACATTAGTTGGTTCGAAACATGTCAAATGTATTATCATGTGATTTACTTTGAAAAACTTTTCATAAATCAAAATAATACTTACAATTAACAAGAACTTTAACTATGGATACTCGCTCCACTTTAGCATGGATATTATAGATCAATACCACATGTCAAATATATATATAACATTTTTTTGGGCCAGAAGACACTCTACATCCCTGGAAGAATGTCTAGTTATATTATCATATTTAAACATTTAAACTTGGTCAAATTAAATCAAAATAAAAAATAAAATTATTAAATAAAACATTTTGACTAACTGAAATTATAAAAAAATAAAAATTAAACTAAACAAATAAAATTAATAATTAAGCTAGTCTAGATTTCCCTAAAAATAAGTATTATTAGTTGAATTTTCTTTCTTACTCTCATCATTTTTACTAAACACATATTTTTATACTATTTGTTAAAATTTGAATATTACTTAAAAAAACAAAAATTCTACGTTAAGTTTATTAACCAACCATATGCTAGAGAGTTAACAAAAATTCTATGTTAAGTTTATTAACCAACTCTATCCTAAAAACATTTAAAAGTTAAAAAGTAATTTTGAAAATTTAAGAATAGGGTTGCACGAGTTGTTTTTATGCCATGCCATCTCGTATGGAGGAAGACACCCATGCTCTTGTTTTTTTTTTTAATATTCTTTGTTAAATCAGAGCTACTACGATGAAAAGTTTCTATGTTAAAGTGCCGATCTCATCTCTTAGTGTCCATCTCTGGTCTTGACCATCCCCACAACATAGCACCATCCAAGAACTCTGAGGGCAAGACCTAAATATTCACAACATTTGTTAGACATTCCTATTTAGGGTTCATGTCTTCCACGGGATCACTCCACATGTGTCCTTCTTCCAAGCTCCTAGGGTGTGAATGCCAATATAAGTGTCTATTCAAAAAAATAATTCTCATCTCACAAGTTCTTTGAAATAGAGCACCATTAAGCTCCATGACAATGAATCACTACGAAAAATCTTGGGGTGTGAACATCAACTTGTTCTAAAAATCATGAGGATTAGTTCAACTTGTGTCTTTTTTCAAACTTATATAGAACCATGAGGCTCTTGGAATTTTGCCAATTTTCAACTAGCCATAAGTTAAGTTTTTGAGGTTTTGGAGTTTCAACTTTCCATATATTATTGGAAAGGTCTTTTTGAGGCTTATCCATCGAACCAACAGATCACAGATCAATACACTAGTATTTTGACGTGGTTAAAACCCTCAAAGAGGGAAATATTCCACGGCCTGAGCCAATGCGGCCACTTCAGGCAACTTATTAATAAAAGAATGAAAATTTACATAAGCTTCTCTTGTGAACGGTTAACCTACAAATGACCCTCCATGCGCTTTAAATAGAAATCATGGACCAATTGGGTGTTAAGCCACGGATCAAGTGTCGGTAATACCCAGGAGAGAACGAACCGTCAGATCACTACATATCGTGACCGTCGGATTGTAAGTTACAAATGTACATAGTAAAGAAACACACTTTACCTAACTCTATACTAGACCAAGTTATACTTAACTATTCCTATGTGTCGGAATACCCTAACATCCCCCCTTAAGAAAAACTTGGGATAGGATTGAAGGATTTAAAAATATGACACAATAGGAGAAGGAAGGAGGCACTAGAGCCTATCCCCCCTTAGTGACAACTTCCTGAACTCCAACATAAATCGAAGTTTAGTAAACTTCACCTCTGTGAGAGCCTTTGTAAAGATGTCTGCAACTTGATCATCTGTTGAACAATATTGCACTTCAAGAACATGGTCATGAATGAGCTTTCTGATGAAGTGCATGTGTAGTTCAATGTGTTTGCTACGCTGATGCTGGACTGGATCTTTGCATAGTTGAATAGCACTTTGATTATCACACCAAAGTGTAGTCGGATGCTCCTGCTGAAAGCCAAACTCTGATAGGATCTGTCGAAGCCGCAAGGCTTCCTTACTAGCTTCTACGGCACCATGATACTCTGCTTCTGCTGAAGAAATAGAAATGGCGCCTTGTTTCTTGCAAGCCCATGTAATAGGTCCCGAACCAAGAGTGAACACATAACCGACAGTAGATTTCCGATCATCAGGGTCACCAGCCCAATCGGAATCAATGAAACCAACCAATAGAGGAGATGCTTCGGCACTGTAATGAATTCCAAACTGAGCTGTACCTCGAACATAACGAAGTATTCTTTTAGCTGCTTTCCAATGACTTTCACATTGGGTTTTGCATAAACCGAGCAATAAGGCCAACAGCAAAGGAAAGGTCAGGACGAGTATGGGTTAGATACAAAAGTTTTCTACAAGTTGACGGTATAAGGTAGCATCAACTTCAGGGGAAGTACAAGTGACTGAAAGTTTGGCTCCAGACTGAAAGGGAGAAGGCGCTGGCTTACAATCTTCCATGTGAAAAAAGCGTAGAAGATCACAGGCATACCTGGATTGGGAGAGGAAAATACCTTCCTTGGATTGCAAGACTTGAAGACCGAGAAAATAATGTAAATGTCCTAAGTCTGTCATTTCAAACTTCTTTTTAAGGCTGGACTTCACATGGTTAATAAGGTTGGGATCACTACCAGTGAGGATAAGATCATCAACATTAAGAACAAGAATGATAAGAGACTTGCCCTCTTTCTTGGTGTAGACAGTATTGTCAGAATAACACCTAGAAAAGCCAGATTCTAAAAGAAAGTTATCCATTTTTGCATACCAAGCCCGAGGAGATTGCTTGAGACCATAAAGAGATTTCTTAAGTCGACATACAAGGCTGGAGTCTGTTTGGATGAAGCCAATGGGTTGTTGCATATAGATTTCTTCATGCAAGTCCCCATGCAAGAAGGCAGATTTAACATCCATCTGATGGACTTCCCATTTTAAAGAGGCAGCAAGGGAAAGAACAAGGCGGATAGAGTTCATTTTGGCAACAGGGGAGAAGGTTTCAGTGTAGTCAATGCCTTCAACCCGTGAAAATCCTTAGCAACAAGACGAGCTTTATGTTTATCAGCTTTCCCATCTGGTCCATACTTGGTTCTGTAAACCCATTTACATCTAACAAGTTTGCGTCCCTTTGGTAGAGGAACACGATCCCATGTATCATTTGCCAACAATGAATGATATTCTTCATTCATAGCTGCTTCCCAATGTGGATGGCCTGAAGCTTCTGCAAAAGTGTCAGGATCATGATTTACTGGAGCTTGAGCCAGTAAAGAAGGGGCTCTTTCAAACTGAGAACGTGTACGTCGCTGATCTGTAGGATCACCGGCAAGATCACCTGCTGCATCCCGAGTAGCACGGACCCATCTTGGAAGTTGAGGATCCTGAGAAGGTGGGGGAGGAATGTCATCCTCACTTTCATCATCTGAAGAAGAAATGTTTTCAAAAGTAGAAGAGATAGGAAGAGGTGGCACATCCGCCGGACTAGGCTCGCAGGCCGATTTATTTTCATCAAATTTTACATCTCTTCTAATGATAACATTTTTGGACTTAAATGGAATAAGTCTATAACCTTTTACATCTTCAGATTATCCAACAAAAGTACATTTCTCACTCTTAGGTTCTAAAGCTTTATGCTTTTCATCTGGAATATGGGCCCATGCTTCACTTCCAAAAATATGAAAGTGACTTACATCGGGTTTAATGGAACTCCAAGCTTCTCCGGGAGTGATATTCTTTAGAACCTTAGTAGGAGTGCGATTTATTATATAATATGCACAATTAATTTCTTCGGCCCAAAAACTAAGAATGGGTCCTTTAGATTGCAGCATACAATTAGCCATTTCCTTTAAGGTGCGATTTTTCCTTTCAGCTACACCATTTTGTTGTGGAGTGTATGGAACAGTATGTTGCATTTGAATTCCATTTTCGGTGAAAAAGTTGATGAATGTGTTTTTAACATAT
>APFE031717559.1:208119-234577 GCA_000404065.3 Pinus taeda | reverse complement strand
CATAACTGGACTGGCGTGCTGACATCGCATCTCAATAACAGAAGAGGTCTGGTCAGCGCGACTTAGTACAAGCAGAGGATGCGCTGGCTATGAAATTCGATCAGCGCGGGAAACCCGTGTGCTTCCGCGCTAATAGCGCACCAATTGCACTATCATCCGCCAGTCAGCGCGGTTATTTCAATAACAGTCGTGATGATCCAATAAACTTAGGCAAAGAGGGTTTTTTAGCCATTTTAGAGAGCATGAGCATGATGGGTTTGATTTCATGACACAATAGGGAGACTGACAAGGAGACAGTGACAATTTACTCTGTAACAACTCTGATCATTGTGTTTATCTGAAAAAGAAAAATGATGGAAGCTATATTATATTGTTATTGTATGTAGATGACATGCTTGTTGCAGGGTCTAACATGGAGGAAATAAATGGGCTCAAAAGAAAATTGGCAAATTCATTTTCAATGAAGGATTTGGGAACTGCAAAACAAATCCTTGGTATGAGAATAACTAAAGATGAGAAAAATCACAAATTAACATTGTCTCAAAATGAGTACATACAAAAGGTGTTGAAAATATTTAATATGCACGATGCAAAACCAGTTAGTACACCTTTTGCTAGCCATTTCAAACTTAGTAAGGAAAGGTGCCAAAATACCCAAGAAGACATGGATTATATGTCTAAAGTTCCATATGCATAAGAAGTTGGAACTTAATGTATGCAATGGTTTGCACAAGGCCCGATATTGCACATGCAGTGGGAGTTGTAAGAAGGTACATGAACAATCCAGGAAAGGAACATTGGATGGCAGTGAAATGGATTCTCAGATTTTTGAAAGGTACCACAAATCAAGCATTATGCTTTGGTGGTTCAAACATTTCTCTACAGGGATATGTTGATGTAGATATGGCAAGTGACAAAGATAACAAAAGGAGCACTATAGGATATATATTTACTGTAGGTGGAACAACTGTCAGTTGGGTTTCAAAAATCCAAAGTGTTGTTGCACTTTCAACAACAGAAGCAGAGTATGTTGCTGCTATAGAGGCTAGTAAAGAAATGATTTGGTTACAAAGGTTTATGGGTGAATTGGGTAAGGAGCATGATATGGGCACGTTATACATCGATAGCCAAAGTGCCATTCATCTTGCAAATAACTCACCATTTCATTCCAGGACTAAACACATACATCTCAAGTACCATTTCATACAATCAGTGTTGGAAGATGGAGAGTTGAAGCTGGAAAAGATACACACTAGCCGGAATCTTGCAGATATGCTAACAAAAGTTGTAACCATGGAGAAATTGAGAATATTCTCAGTTTCAATTAGTATTCAAGGATGACGATGAAGATGAGAAATAACCAAGTCCAAAGAGGAGTCATTTTCCAGCAAATGAAGTAGCGGTGGAGTTGCTACAATCATTCTCCAAGTGGGAGATTGTTGAGTATGGAGCATGAATTTTTAGAGGTCTTTGTTTCAGTCGGATGTATACCCTAGGAAGTTTGTACTTCCCTCCAAGCAGGGGGTGTGGGGGGGACTTGTCCCCCCTGCAGGGGTTCCTGGGGGCCGATCCCCCCCGACTAGGGGGTCCGGGGGCCAGTGATCCCCTGGCGGGGGTTTCGAGGGCAGTGCCCCCAAAGCTAAAAGCAGATGTAAAACTGCTTTGTAAAAGTATAGTAATTTCTAGTCAATCTGGGCCGTTCAAATAGGCAGATGATCTAACGGTAGAACTTATGTTTAGTTTAGGGTTTTTTTTCCTAGAAGGTAACCTCTCTCTGTCTATAAGGGCATTGTATTGAGGCTGTGGAATATATGTGTATTCTCTGAGCGAGAAACAACAAGGAGAGACTGTGAGAGAAAATAGAGGATATTACAATGGATCTATTGTAGGTTGTGTCTATTCATTTTGCTAGACAATAGAAGAAGGACTGGCTATTCGGGGTGGATGTAGCCCAAATTGGGTGAACCACGTATATCTGTATCTCTCTGGTTTTATGCTTTTTTGTGTTTCTATTTCTACAATATTCTATGTGTTCCATTGCTCTGTAATATATAATTTTCTAACACGACCTAGATGCCTTAGGGTTATACACCCTCCAAGAACTCCAGAAACCAAGTGAAGAAAATGCAAATCAACCTATCATACAAACCAAGCTAAAAGAGTTGTCCAGCCAGGGAGAAAACAATCAAAACAAGACGAGAGACATAAATTAGAAGGGAAAGACACACTATGATCTAGGGTAAACCTTGATCTTCACCTACAGGAATTAGCGCAACTGTCTAATTGACGAAACACACCAAAAGGGGGTTTGCGTGACTATTTTTGAGAAACTCGTGCTGATTAGTGAAACTATCAAAAAAATAAATGCGCTGACCAAGGATTCAAGGAAAAAAAAAAAAATTTCAAAGGCTAAGACCAAACTTTCCATTGTAAATTTTAGGCTCAGAGCAGTAAACCAGGAAAAGTAGAGAACACTAAATGCAAATGGTGATACTAGAAAAGTTCACACAAAACCATAAATTCACAATCAATCAAATAGAAGGATTGGATCCCCAGTGGAGTCACCAATTTGTGGTGTAGGTAAATTCTTAGTGCAGACACAAACAATTCCTCTAGCTCAAGAGAGTGGATCTAGCCATAAAACAAAAATGTATGGAAAATATCCTTAAGCTAGAATCAATTAAGAGGGCCTACATCTTACAATTCTATTATGCTTGGTGATGATCATGCTTTCTCACTCCTGCTATCTTCCATTTTCTTCCATTGAATACCTGAAACAATCAAACAACAACAACAACAAATGTGATAACATATAATATTGTATTGAACCTACTTAATAGGTTAAGAAACATTAAGCCATAAAGATGTAAAATGACACTTCATGTAGGAAATCAATCAATAGTTGCATTTATATAAATCAGAAAGAGATTACAATCGTTGCCTTGACATTGCCGGTCTCCTTCGATGTATCTGGGTTCCCACACTTCTGCTAGCACTTCATGGATAGCCCCAACAATGGAATTTTTAAGGCATTTTTCCCTCTAGTCTCAAACCAAACCAAAGTCACACTATTCTCCCTCAAACAAACACTAGAAAGCTACAAGCTATAGATGACTTGCTAAGTATTCAAACTTGCTCCAAAATTCCAACTAGGTTTTTCTTGGGAAAAAGAGAGGTTTACATAGCTTGGATGGATGGGAGATGGTTCCTTTCACCATGGGAGAAGGTCTTATCTCTTGAGGTTTTTTCATCCTAGTAGGGGAAAGGAGCCCAAAATGACTTCCTTAGCTCTATCCAGTCCAACCATCTACCATACTTCCATTATGAAGCTTCTAGACATGGAAGCTTCAACTCCTTATTTAAAAAACCTTCCAAAAGAGGATTGAAGTGACTGGAAAAAGGCTCAGTTGCTCTGAACGATGCGAGGGTTGGTTTTAACCTCTATAACTTGGTGCGAGGAGAAAATTGGTTAGTAGCGTCAGTATTTTAAATTGGGATAGAAGGAAGATTGTTGGGAAATGATGCAAAGGGAAATTATTCTTCTCATGAAGAGGGACATACTGGGAGTTTCTTCATGATGGGGAAGCATGTTGGTTACACTATAGAGGTCCTCCAATTTCATAGATGGGGAGTACATGGACAGTGACAAAATATCGTGTAACACCCTCCAAAAGGGGCATTTCATTGCATAACGCATAATACATCTGCACGTGCTACCCAGAACTATAGTATTGTAGAAGATTTGGCGCTAGCACAATAAGTTATGTCGTTGCTTGAAGTATTAAAAACCTGTCTAGAACAAAGGAAATCCTTGCATTGTGCAATTGGTGGTATCGACCCTTAGGATTCCATGCTTGCAATTTTCAACATAGACAAATATAAACCTCCCCTTTCATACCAGCTTGCATTTTAGGTGCAAATATTTTCGAAAGGGCGAGCAATACATAGAACTGTCATTAGAAAAGGTGCTTTAACCTACATCATGTCGAATTCATGTTGGCTCGTTTTGGGTTCTCCAATCCTATCCCCATCGTCAAATTCCCTTAAGGCTTTTGATGGCCACAATTTCATCCCAAAAGGTTACCTAGCTAGCTACACCATCACTTTGAATGGGAAAAATGTAATGGTGGACATCGAAGTCATAGATAGAAAGATCGACTATAATCTATTGTTTGGTCACAATTGGCCTTATGCCATGATTGCCATTGTGTCTACTATCTTTCACATCATCCTATTCCCATTGGATGGAAAGATACTCATAGTGGACCAGCTGTCCTTTTGCACCACTGATTATTCCTCGTTACCCAGTGGCTCTGTACCCTTAGTGGGTGGTGTATCTGAATCTTACGTCAGTATCAATATCGGTCTATTTAAGGGGTTTTCCTTAATGGGTTGTTTCCCTCTTCCGGAGCTTGCGGTTCCATAAATGGTCTCTATAGTTTCATCCATTCCTCATGAACCGATAGATCCTTGGATCCTCCTGTCCCCTTCAGAAATTGACACTTATGGAGAAAAAAATGTTCCTATCACCAGCTGAGTTAGCCTACCAAGCCATTCAATTTACATCAGAATCTCCGGTCACTTTGGTCACGACCAACAATACCACCTCCTCTCCCATAATTGCTCCTTATTTTGATCTCTTCAATCAAGTCCTACCTTCGGATGAAGCTATTAGAGATATCATGTGTTTAGAAGAGCGACCTTGGGAGGACTCTCACCATCATGTTTCAATATTTGATTCAGACATGATGCCTCTTCAAATCTTATCATTTGACACACCTGAAATCATTTCCTCACCTTATACGCCTATCCAACTTTGGACTCAGAGGGAAACATGGGCAATATTTCAAAGACATTGCTCATCAATATTTCTGTCAAGACAGGCATCGTAGAAAACATCCAAGTTGAAGCCGATTTCACTCTTGAGGAAATTTCAAGCTTCACCTACCTTTTTAAGGAATTCTGCAATGTATTCACTTGGTCTTATGAGGAAATTCCCAGCATAAATTCATCTATTGTCGAGCATGAGATTAAGATATATGACAATGCCAAGACTATCTGCCAAAGACTTCAACCAGTCCACCCCCACAAAACGACAACCATCAAGGCTGAGGTGGAAAAGTTGTTATGTGTTGGTTTCATCTACCCCATTCCCCTAACCGAATGGGTTTCCAATCTGATTCCCGTCGATAAGAAACAAGGTACCATCTGTGTATGTGTCGACTATCAGGACCTGAACACCACATGTCTAAAATATAATTATTCGACACCATTCATCGACCAAGTCATCGATGACTGCACCAGTTGTTAATCATTCTCATTCATGGAGGGTTTCTCAAGTTACAACTAGATTGCCATAAAACTGATAGACCAGCACCAAACCACCTTCATGGGAATATTTTCCTATCGAAAACTCCCATTTGGTTTAAAGAATGTTGGAGCAAAATTTCAAAGGGACATAGACTATGCATTTCACGATATCAGACATATCATTCAAGCTTACTTGGATGACCTTCCAGGCCATTCCAAAAAGTGAGTGCAACACCTAGATCATTTACGAGTGATTTTTCTTAGGTGTTTGTTCTATAACATACATATGAATCCGCATAAATGTGTTTTCTTTGTCAATTTTGGACGCTTACCTAGTTTCATTGTCTCCAAGTACGAGATTAGGGTTGATCCTGATAAGGTAAAGGGAATTACTCAATTGCCCGAACCACAATCCATTTTGTAGCTCCAATGTTTACAGGGGAAAGAAAACTTCTTATGATAGTTCATCATAAACTATGCAGAGTTGATGAAAGGCTTTAAGTGTCTACTTAAAAGGGGAGTGTAGTACTTGTGGGATGATCAATCTCAATGATTATTTTATGCCTTGAAAAAGGCTCTTATATCAACCCCACTCTTTAGTGCTCCCAACTATTGTGTGACTTTCTTCTATATTTGGCAGCCTCACCATCCTCTTTAGGAATGGTCTTGGTTCAAACTCACAATGACCTAAGTGAGAATGCGATATATTATCTGTCGAAAGGCCTGGCTGGGCCCAAACTCAAATATTCACATGTGGAAAAGTTGTCCTTGGGAGTTGTCTTTGCTGTCAACTACTTTTGACATTACATACTACTGCGACAGACTAATGTCATCGCCTTGGAGAATCCCATGAGACACATTTTGTCTCATCAAGTCATTGGAGGGAAATATTCCAAATGGATAGTGATCCTCCAACAATTTGATTTTTTTTTTTTCACCACTGCCAAGGCAAAAACTTCCTTAGTCTTTGTCGAACTTTTGTTGGATATTCCCATTGTCAATCCTAACGAGATAGCCCATGATCCTCTTCCAAATGAAGCTGTCTCTCTTATCAACTCTACTGACCCTTGGTATGGTGACATTCTTGTATACCTCCAAGCACAATGTTTCCACCCTAAACTATCATCAGGTGACCATCGTCACATCCGCCACCAAGTGTGACACTATTTAGTGCTTAACGATACGTTATTCGCTATGGTGCTAATATAGCTCTTTGACGTTGCCTCACTCATGAGGACGCAGAACACGTTTTAAATCGATGTCACGCTGGGGCATGCATCGGTCATCGTTATGGCATATCTACTGCTCAGAAAATTTTGAGCATAGGATACTACTTGCCAACCTTGTTCAAATATTGTATCAAGGCTATCCAGTAGTGCCACCCTTGTCAAGTGTTCACAAAGAAAATGTGCACTCCTCTGCCCATACTACACCCAGTTATTTATGTCGGTGCCTTTTCCAAATGGGGGGATAGAATTTGTAACTTTCAACTCGACATCCTCTGCTAGACACAACTATATTATCGTAGATGTGGACTATTTCACAAAATGGGTCGAAGCCCTTCCCACTTTTCGGGTGGATAGAGAAACCAGGGCACTATTCCTATTCAATCAGGTCATTTGTCGCTTCAGTGTGCCCCGCACGATCATTATAGACCATGGGTCTCATTTTCAAAATCACATGATGTTTGACTTAGCATCGTTGCTTGGTTTTCACCAAGATCAATCATCGTCCTACTACCCCTAAGCTAATGGCCAAGTAGAGGCTGTCAATGGTGTCTTAAAGAGCATAATCCACAGTTTAGTAGGGAATCATAAAACCCACTAGCATTGAATGTTATATCCTGCATTATGGGCAGATCGAACTTCAGTAAAAACTGCTACAGAATTTACACCTTTTCAATTAGCTTATGGCTTGGAAGCAGGTTTACCAATCAAGTGTCAGATTCCTTCCTTAAAAATCACCGTTGAACTCTTACCCGACACCACTGTTGAAGAACAATGCCTGTTATACCTAAATCAACTGAATGAAACCAGTTAAGATGCCAAATTGGCACTCGAAGCCCACAAGCATCGAGTCAAAGCCCAATATGACAAAAAGGTCAAGCCTCATTCTTACCGAGAGGGAGATCTTGTTTTACTCTATGATAAAAAGCATGAACTCTTGGGGGCAGGAACACTTCAACCCTTATGGCTTAGTCCATATGTCATCATGAAAGACCTCTCAAAAGGGGCATATGAACTTCAGGACTGGGAAGGAGTCTCGCTCACTGAGCCCTAAAATGGGCTCTATCTGAAAATGTGTTATGCCTAGTACTGCACTAGGCATGTGATTTGTAATTTTATGTATTTATAAGTTTTTCTTACTTTTCATGTGACTGAATTTTTTTGTATTTCTTGAATTATTTGTCTCATGCATATTTCTCGTTAAGTAGATGTTTTCATTACCCTTAACATACGTAGGATACATGGATGGTGCCAGTCATCACACACGACACATTGCATCAGTTGCTTGGGTCATTTACAAACCTGAGTTGGAACTATTTTGTTCCGAGGGAGTCTTTCTTGGCACTACCACCAACAATATTGCTGAGTACATGTCTGTAATTTCACTCCTCACTGAAGCGTCATCAAGGGACATCTCCAATTTGGTGGTTAGGTCAGACTCTTAGCTTGTTGTTATGCAATTGACGAATCATTATCATGTTTGTAATCTAGTCTTATTGCATCATTATTTTAGGGTACGACTCTTGGAATGTCAATTTGAGTTTATTAAATATGAACGCATTCCTCAAGAATTTAATATAGTTTTTGATTCATTAGAAAACTATGTGTTAGATTGGAATCCGTCTCATTCATTATAGATACATGTATGAAAGTCAATATTTACACAGTTAAAAATTTACTAAAAAACTTAAAAAACATTTACATCATAAAATACCAAAATATTTGTAGATATATATATCAAATCTAGTCTTTTACATCAAAAAGTTTCCCAAAACATGGGTGTTTTAAGTACAAAAGGGCTACTTATCCTAGGCATAAACACTTGCTAGCTATATTACACATCTGCTAATAGAGCCTACTGCTCATGAAAAAACAACACTGCTCTAGCTATCCTCCGAAGAGGAACCAAAAACCACTCAGGCACACCAACTATGTGTCACTGCATATAAGCGAGGATCTCCCCCATAAGAAGGCAAGCACACCCATGCTCAAGTCCTCCAGGCTCCTCAGAACCTCATGAAAACTCTCAACATCACCCCCGCCTTCGGGGAGTGGGCCTCCTCACCTCACTTGGCAAGGCTCGCCTGCAAGTCGCACTGGTGCCACATCTGTGTCAAGCAAAAATCTTCATGTCAGTACTCGTTCACCCATAAAATCAACAAAAACATAACATAAACATTCAAAAGCTTAAAAATACTTTAAGTACTCTCAAATAAACCTTCTTACCTTGACGCCCCCATTTTGTACCAAGTGGAAAAATCAATTAGGGTCACCTATGAAGTCCATGACCTCGTAGGCATAGTCATCTATCATCACAATTTGGTCATTGAGCCATTTGAAGAAATATTCTTTGAATTTTTTTTGGATTGGTCCTCCTCCTATGCGAGGATCAAGTGATGCCCATCACCTCTATCCGGGTTCCCTTGGATCGAGGGGACCTAAGCTCATCCGTTGGCGCATAACTGGCACCCTCTCAAGTATGAAGGAAATAATGAGAGTGCCATATCTAAAGCTCTGTTGGGTCTAGGTCTTACATGCGGTCAACTCTGCCTTCAATTGACAAAGCAACGTGTCGCACCAATTGAATATCTGTAGCTGGGCACAATCAACTGCAAGCAACAATTTGGCATTTGTTGCAACATGGGGACTTTTAGACCCCTCCAAGCGCACAATCATCCATAAAATGGCCCTCATAGATATGGATCTAATCCTCTCTATAGGGACTCTGTCACTGACGAGTCTACTCTTAGGGATATAGTAAGCTCGAACTAGATCTAAGGTGGATCATGGATCAGGCCTACCACCGGTCAAGTTTTCCCGTGCTCCTCTCCACGACAAATCCGTCAAGCAATATATATCATCTTGGTCAATAACCAACTCATGGTCCCCGATCCAGAACACCTGTTCGTGTTCATCCCAGCGCTTAATTATCTAGCTCAAAAGGTCCTCTTAACTTTTCATCAAGTCCAATTGTGCATACTTCATCAAACCACATTGGTGCAATGCAATTATGTAAGCTAGATCATTTCACATCAACAATTCTTGTTGATTATGGGCCGTTCTCTCCATAGACTAGTCGCAATGGCTCAAAGACTGCACAAATCAACCCAAAAATTAGTGAAAATGGGGCAGAAAAGATCAATAAATCACCGCATGGGGTTTTGGGGTGTGACCTCATGCACTAATGCCCCCCCTAGTGACAAATAGGGAGTATTACCACCCTCCCCTAGGTTGTAAAGGGTGTTTAATGCTCCCTACATGCCTGGAAGGGGGCGTTAGTCGCAATGAATGATCTAGGGCTCCCCAAATCTCTAAAACTCCGCCCCAAAAGTAGCAAGAAAAGATTGAATAATGCAAGATCAAGGTTTTTGCATCTACTTGGGACTGATGACACATCGAATGGTCACCAGATCTCTCATAATCGTTTATGTAAAATATGCTCCTCTTTAGCTCCAAAACACTCTCACAACTCTCAAATGATGCAAATGGTGAAAGTGGAGGCTCAAGAACTCCCTTATAGTCACTTTGGAGACATGAATTAACTTAACTTAAGTCATTAAAGTAGAATTAGTTCATTTCCTATGATATTTATCATGCACCATGACCCCATATTGGTATAAATTACTCATGTTATGATGAAAGAACTTTTAGGGTTGAACGATAGAATTGACCATGTTCGATTCTCAATGAGCGCTTTCTTTTATGGGATGTTTTCTTGCTCTAAAACTAAAAAATCCCTAAGTTTTTCATTGTCAGGCTTGTTATACACTTATGATGACGGTCTGAGTAACTCTTCTTCTCTCTTTTTCTAGCTCCCTAAACTAAAAAAGATTGACTGAGCATTCTTTTTTGGGACTTTTTTTTCTCACTCATAAAATTGAAAAAACCCCGAGTTCCTTCTTCAGGCTCATTAAAACTTATGAAGAAGCTCCAAGCATTATTTTTAGGAACTTTTCTCACTCATTAAATTGAAAAAACCCCGAGTTTTCTTCATTATGCTCTTAAATTGAAAATCCCCGAGTTTTTCCCTTGTTTAGGCTCGCTATATCTACAAAGAAGGAATGAGTAGTTTGTTTACCTCTTTTTCCCCGCTCACTAAACTGAAAAAGATACCTTGAGTTTTCTTCATTTGACTCGTTAAAATTCGATGAAGGTATATTGAGTTTGTTGTTGCGTAAATGTTGGCTTGTTGGGGCCTGACCCAATTTTAGAGTTAATTAGCCAAACAAATCTCTGTACTAATGGCCCTTTCGGCAACAGTACGTGGAGTGCAAACTGAGGTCTCACTTGAAGTAGTATGGGAGGGTGCTAGAACTAGGTCTCCGCACCCTTGAGATGTCTGAGAGGTTCGACTGGTCCTTTGTTTGTTCCTACGCGTAGGGGGCTTTGCGAACCTTCCATTCCTCGCAGCCTAATACCCTACCTTCGCGCAACCCTAACCAGGGGTTGTGCTGCACTTTGTGCTATTACCTGAGATCTTATTTATCTTATAGTATTAATTAAGCACCTTCACCCACTTAAATGTCTTAAGTTATACTTAACAATACAAAACATTCATACAGGTTCACACAGCAAATAAACATTATACTTGCAAATTATATCAATCATGCATTAAACCAGGAAAAGATACACAAAATTATAGAAAAACTTCTCTTTATTGATTTTCCAATGGTTACAGACTCAACCCACCTTGCACACTCAGCTGCAGGGGTCCACAGATCAACTTTAGACTACTAGGCCTCTGCGCACTTAGCTATAGAGCCTTCTCCTACTCTACGGCCCACAAACACACTTTACACTTCGACTCAATCACTTAGACCTCTCCTCCTTCTATTCATTTTTTCTAAACTTAGAGCCTCTCTCTATTTATACAATCCCATGGTCCACAAACCATGGGTAGGTCTATCCAGCTGACTTTACATTAAAAAAACTAGGGTGGACAACCTTGTGCGAAGCTTTTAGAACAAGGTTCAGTAAAAAATTGGGCTTTAAGCCAAAAAACATGCCTTGGGGGGATTCCATGCCTAACAGGCCCCCAATACAAACATCGTGACTTGCCCTTGAGTCACTCTATCAGTGCAGAGATCTTTATGCAGAGTCCCTCCAACTGTTCTTGAACTGCAGAAAGGTTAGCAGCACACCGAGTTGATGCTTGCTGGATCTACTGCATATGCTGTTCTAAGGCCTCTGTGTCAGAAGTGTTTCTCTACATCTGTGCATGCATCCCATGCATTTGTGCGAGCTTGCCTTCAATTTCTGCTGTGATGGTGAAGGCCTCATCGATCCAAGGTTGAAAGCACACCTTCGGATTGCCTCCTTGTGTCATGCCATGTCCACCTATTCTTTCAGCGCTTTAGCTTGTTACATCCACATGAGCCTCTGAGTGAGTGCCACCATTTGTGTAATTCCTTTGACACTGTCATACTTCTATTGGAGTTCTCGTGCCTCTATCTCTAAGCACTGGATGTTGGAGTCCTACTCCAAATTTGTGAGGGCCTCAAATGATTCTTCCAACATGCTGGTGCAGTCTCACATTGCACTGCCAATTTCATCCAGTGCTGCGGTGATAGCGCTAGCATGATGTTCTCTGACTTCCCTGGAGGTGGATGGCTACACCTTTAACCGCAACTTGGAAATTTGAAGGTTCAACTCCAACTGAACCTTTTTCATTTCTTCCCTCACCTCACGTACCCTGTTGCTAACCTATGGATCTGTGCCTCTGTTGGCATGTTTTCTGGGATGGCCGGCTCCGGGACGCTTTGGCAAGCACCATCTATTACTTGTACTAGTTTTTGATTCTATGACACCACTTCATCACGCTGCAAGCTCATTTTTTCCATATTGATTTTTTGCTCGCTGAGGACTTGCAGTGCGCGACACTCCCTAGCTTGTAGCTCTGTTGTTATCCCATCCTTTAAAACATATAAGGTCTCTCGCAGGAGTGTAGCTATGTTGATACTGAGACCCTTTAGTGCACTAACCATAGGCCCGTTGGCCTCATTTGTTGTCACTAGTGCCCTTTCTAGTAGCACTATGGTATTTGTCATCTGCGTGTGCAACAACTATTCTGCTGCCGTTGAGTTGACTGCAAGGTTGGCCGAAAGGGTACTAGCCTGAGGAGGGCACACCTACAACTCCTACAGCTATGCTCTAAGGGTCCCCAACACAATCTGGTTCTCTTGCATGAAATTCTGGAGGGCCTCAGAGGTGACATCATGCACTGTCTCATTGATGTCATGCAGATCACCCTCGGTTAGGGTGATTGGGTCAACTGACACCTTCAATGCCTTGAACTTTTTACGCGACCCTTCCTACTCCGCTGGGTGCTAGCGCTTTAACTGTGATGACTCAGTTCATGGGTCCACACCTTCCTCTTATTCTTTTGATTCCTGTCCATGCGAAGGCAATGTTTGGCCCTAGCATGCCTTTGCGGCTGCCTCCTATGCTGTTGCTGCGGCCTTTTCTTGCTCAGTTGTTGTCTGTGCTGCTGCTTCCTTCCTTCACTTTTCAACCAACTATGCGATGCATAGCTTGACCTCATCTTTATTTTTTTGTGCCACCAACTTCTCTAGCTCCACAATGTCTTGGGTGCACCACTCTGGTGGCCATGCCTCTAGTATGTTAAAAATGATGTCATTTGTCGCTACGAAGGGTAGGTTTATCCATTGTTTTGTTGGGTCCTTGCATGCTCTGATGTAAATGTTGCAGACATCCACTTTGAATTCCGAAAAACTCTACAAGATATTGTAGACAGTGGGCGACATCTATGGCTTGTGGTTGATCCCCATTATGAGGTTCATTTCCATGAACACCCAAAATATTTTACTGTCGTGTGTTAAGTCCGTATAATACTAGTGATTACCCCATTACTATTTTAGTTGTATCCCTTATTAATATTTTTGTGCCCCTATTGTCCCCATATTTTTATTACTGTGCCCCATAAAATCCCTCTATTGTTATTTTTGTGGCTTTATATTATTATTGTTAGGTCGGCTGGGTTATATTGTGACTCCTAAGACTCCTATATATAGAAAAGAGGTTTTTTCATTTGAATCATCCAAGAATGGTTCATTTGTGTAATGTAAAGGAGGTTTCCCCTTGAAGAGGCTGAATTCTAAGGAGTTGATCTTTCTTTTCTATCTTTTTGTGAGTTGGTTTCATAACATTTGGTATTAGAGGCTTTGGGTTCTAGGGTTTCACTACTCCAAATAGGTCATCGTGGCATTTTCAATATAACTATTTTTCTACGATGTTTCAGAAGTGAGAACAAAAACCCATTTGAGCTGAAATCGCACTAAACCTTGGATCCGAATTTCAGAGCTTTTTGTGTTGTATTTGTGGAGATATGATCTGAGGAAGTTGGTCTTTTTGCAGACTCCTGAATTACATTCCAAATAGGTGACCTGGGGAAAATCGTCATAAATTTCTCTCTGAGCATCAGATTGAAATTTTGTAAGAAAGTATAGAAAGAGGACAGACTGTAGTTTCTTGTATATATTTTCAGTGCCAAAGGTTGAAATAGTGAGACGTGGCACTTCATACAAGTTCGATCTTCTAAAAAAGTCTCTAATCAGGTCATCTTAGGCGATTATGCATAACTCTTTCTTGGAGAATCCAATTTGGATCAGATTGGTGGCATTAGAAAGAGGGCACAGAGGGCTACTACAAGTCGCAATTTCAGAACTGGATGATCCGAAATTACAGAGATACATTAGATTCAATATCAAGATCCTACAAAGTGAAAAAAAGTTTGTAGTTTTTTTTTAAATTTTTGCATAAGCTTGGTTTTAAAAATTAGTTTGAAGGAATTCAAAGGGCATAGTAAAGAATTATTATCGGTAATTGATGCCTCAAGGAAAGACAATGCAAACACCTAGTAAGCAACATGAAAGCTCTAGCATGACTCATGGAGAAGAGGATGAAATGCAACATGATATATCAAAATTACGAGGCCAAGTGCAACAAGTGTCACTTTCACAAAAAGTAACAACATCTAAGATGAAAGATGTAGAAGCTAAGATGGATGGCATGGAAGCTAAGATGAATGGCATGGATTGTGAAATGGATGGCATGGATGATAAGATGGAAGAATTGAAGATAAATATGAATAAGTTGCTACAAGAAATGGTCACTAATGGTGAAAGGGTAGTAAAGAAAACTCATGATGAGAACAAAAGAAATGTTAGTCATGATTCCATAGACTCTAATGTTGGATCGAAGACCCACCATATTCCAAAAATCGATATGAGGAAGTTTGATGGCAAAGATCTGACAACATGGATATTATATATGGAGCAATTTTTTGATCTCAATAAATTTTCAAAACACACAAAAGGTACGTATTGCAACTTTATATTTAGAACCAAATCAGTTTGTATGGCATCAATGGCTTTGCTCTCGTAAACAAATTATCACTCAGGCAATTTTTATAGAATAATTGACAACACATTATGAGGATACAAAAAGCAACATTTTTTTTAGTCAATTGATAAGTCTCAAAGAAAAGGGTTCAATAATGGAGCACATTGAGGAGTTCAAAAAATTGAACATAAGGGTAAAAAAATTCCAGAGGAGCATAGGATTGATGCATTCATAGGGACTTTAAAGGATAATATCCAACATGATGTTCGCCTTTGGGAACCTGATTCATTAGAAAAGGCATTAAGGTTAGCAAGAAAAATGGAAAGAAAAATTATGGCAACTAGGAAGCATACCAGCCACAACTATAAAGATGGAAGTGTTGTTACCCTATCGAGGCCTCGAAAATCGCTGCAACAACATTGGGGGATAACCACCCGGTTCGGACCTTGGTACAACTCCTTTTCCGTTTGGGATGGTGGCTCCGACTGGAGATAACGGGACTAGTTTCTCGATATTGAATAAAAGGGATGGATGGGTGATGAATAATTTGTTTTTTGATGATAGGCGACTAACTTATTCTATTGACAAAAATAGGGAAACTAATACTAATCCCAGGAACAACTTATTCATTCGGAATACAACGTTAAATAATCTTTACCTATCTAACATGCATATAGATGACTCTGTAAAATAAATATGAGATATTCAATCATTCAAATATTACTTCATATGAATAGTCACAATGAAGCGATAAATTCAAATTACTGCATTCACTGTTTATATCATCGATACATATATACGATTGAAAGATAAGCATGCTATAGACAACCAATAGTGGAATGCATAAAGGATGTTGCGAAAAGCACATATATATATATAAGCGACAATAACAAGAGCGATTTAAACAACAATTCATATAACAGGAATGAGTACAGACGCAGATAATAGTACCATGTGAGCTGCCGATCAATTTGAAATATCAATCGCTATTCAAAATTCCTTCTTCAATACAGAAATGCTTTTAAACAAAGACAGTAGTGCACATTTGCATAAAAACCTTCCTCATTAAATTCAGAATAAATGTTCCAGTTTCATAAAAGAATATCCCTGAAGTACAATAGTGCAACTTCAGGGTTTAAGTCATATACAAAACTTTACGACCCTTTCTAAATGCATGAAAGGGTCTATAAATACTACTAACCTAAAAAATCTATGAAACAAAATCCTACTAAATTGGCATCAGTAAATGCGATCTATCTTCTTGGGGCGATCTGGCAGTCGACGATGTGAATCATGACTCAGGTTGTTTGCCTTTAAACCTGAGCTGGCTAATTGCAAGCATCGGCTCCACTTCTGGCGGTCTATTGAGGCGCAAGCTGAATTGGGCAGCAAAGGTGGGATCTTGAATGTCAGGTATGATATACCCGACAACATCTGTGAGGCATTTTAAGGCGGCTCTTTGGCTGTATGGCTTTACTAAGAAGAACCAATAAGCATCCCATGTTAAACTGTTGATTCCCGTGATTAATATTCCATTTTTCTCCAGCTCCGGGTAGCATGAATGTTGCAACATCTTTGTCGCTGTTAATTGACCTGGAGTACATTGGGAAATCATATTAGACAAATAAAGCGTATTATTTGCTAATTCAACCAAATTGCCAGTGATTGCTTTGCATATGAAAATCGCTCTTTCTGCCTTCCCTAACTGTGATTGCCATTCTGTGAATAATATTTCTTTGTGCGATTCCAGAATTCTTGGTAGATTAGTTGCCTGGCCTTGATCGGAATCTTGCCATTCTATAAAATTTGTCAGTGTTTCTTCGGCCTGATCTAAATCGGTCCTTGCCTTTTCTACCTTTTCTCTTATAGATGCTACTAACTCGCACAATGGTTCTGCTTGTGTAATCTGTTGACATAGGAGCTTAACTTGGTTAATCAATGTCTTATTCAATTGAAGCGCTTCTGCTTTGAATTCATCTACCTGAGGGAGCTTTTTCATTTGCTCAATTTGAGTGGACAATTGAGCGATTTGTTCATCTTTAGCTTTCATCGTTCCCTCAGTTGATATTCTTAATTGCTCCAATGCTGTCGATAGTTCCTTTTGTCTTTAGATTGTGCCCTCGTCAATCCTTTGCTTTTCCTCTTGTAATTGCTTAGTCAGTTGATGATTGTTCTGCTGCTGCACTAGCAATTCCTGCTCCGCCTCCTCTGCTTTCTGCTGAACTTCCGATAATTTTGCCTGTAGCGAAGAGATGTCTTGATCCTTCGCTTTCAATAAACTGCTCACCTCCGATGCTTTATCAATGGTCACCGCCGAATATGCTCCAGCGTATTGCGATAGCTTGGTTAAGTCATCGGAGGGGTCGAATTCCTCTTTCCACACAACATTGCCCGTCACTGTTAATTCAGGGAATAGAGAAGGTTGATCAGCCCTTCTCCTTTTCCTCTATTTCTTTACAATAGCTTTATGCTTAGGACTATAAAATACATCCAAAGGGGGAATCTCTTCAATTTGAAAAATGATTTGTCCCGATGGATCCTTAGGAATTATTTCTGTTTCTTTTGATTTGGGTAGGTCTCTGGTTTCACCCGAAACTGGTTTCGATGTCGCTTCCTGTGTGTCGCCCTCTTTAAAAACCTCATCATCTCGCGAGTACTCTAGGTTGCCGATGATTGAATTGAATTGCTGCCATTGCTGGAGCAAATTCGGATCAACTAGTGTATCATCATTAATTTTAGAGCTGCTCTCTTCTTGGGCTTTCGCCTGGGTTTCTTCTCGCCGCTGCACATTTGCCCAAGTTTCTTCATGCCTATGATTATGCACTTCCTCCTGCTGCTTTGATGTAGTAGGAGGTGGCGTATTACTTCGCTGCTCAGGCTCGCTTGATTTTGTCGTCGTTGGAATAGTCGCTAACAGGTCTAGAGGCATAGTTTACAACCTCTGTTCTCTAATTCTGTTGAATTCGGCTAGCCCTTCATAGTTGTATACATTTCTGGCAAGCGACTTAACTTGATACAATGATTCGGCCGATGCAAACAAATATTTGAATTTATCTTCTTTGTGCTCGACCTTGGCCAATTTGGCCTGGTCGAGCGCATTGTAAGCGATTTTCCTTGGATCAAACTGCCTGCTTGGCAGAGTAGCCAGAGTGAGAGAATTTATTTTCCCAGCTTCCTTCTCTGCATGTTTGATATCATGCAGGGTATAAATTCCAATTCATAAGGGAAAAGAGGGCCAAACATGCTTTTTCGCTTTCTTCAGGGTCTGAGTAACCCCATCCGCATTGATTTGATAAGCTACTTCTCTGGCAAATAACTTATAAGGGATGTAAAGTGGGAGCACATGGGGCCTGGCCTGATTGCCAAAAACTCTGATGTAGGTGAATTTCTCCTCTCCGAACCAACTTGCTACTGCGGTTAAATCTACCCCTGCTTGCTCAAAAATCTTCGGGGCAGGCTTATAAAAAATGGAGTAATGAATTGGCAACATAAAACCGTTGCAGATTTGATAAAGGTGATGTTTGTAATTGGTCTTCCACAAATTTTGATAATATATGTGGATGGGTGTGGGGTCTTGCGACGTCCATCTCCATCCGAGCAAAGGAAACTCAGAATTAAAACATAATACATCCAACACATAGGCACTGTAATAAAATGGCGGAATAAACCTCTCTGTGACGCGAGAGTTAAACCTGAAATTGAGAATGGCTTTGGCTAACTTGTCGGATAATATATCCGCCCAATCCATAATCTCGCCACTACATGCCGCCTCCATTAAGGGGACCATTTCTATGGTAAAATTGGCAGAGTCATGCAATCCCCATAACCTACACAACATAATTCCAGCATAGCAGTAAGGAGAACATAGGGAGTCGACTGAGTACTTACCCGATGATTCATGTTTATGCTTTGCTGGATTATTTCTCCAGCTTCGAATTGGTTCGGACTCGGTCTCGTTATCTGCTTGGAACTTCTCCAGAAATGCCGTATTATATTTTTTCTCTTCTGCCGGTAGATGATACATTTGCCTTAGATATGCGGCTCGAAAAGAATCGAAAACCCTCCCATCTGTAGTGCTAAACACTCTATTGGTAATTGGGATCTCTTAGATTTCCCATCTTACCACTTCTGTATATGGGAGAATTTGCTCCCGGGCCGCTATTCTGTGAAGAAAGGAGTTGGCCAAGTCTTTTAGATTGGCCTCAGATTTGCTGGGACTATCACATGAAACTTCTATCCCAGTCACCTTTGGCTCTTCGGCTTCAATCAAATTATATGTTCCTTGCCAAGTGGCCCTGGTAAGTCCCAAGCATGTCGTATCTGATATAAGCCCTTTCTTATTACCGCTTGAATCAACAACAACTTGCCCTGAAGCTGGCGAAGCAGTAGGCATTGTAGTCTTTTTGGACTTCTTTCCCATTCCACTCAATTCTGTCTCTGTGGAAGAATCCTGCACGGAGCGAAAGATAGGTGTAATACAGGCAACAATAACATGAATTGAATAGGCTGAGGTATATATATCTTGATGCATTCATGGTGATCAATTGACTTAAGATGGCCTTCGGATCAAATCTGTGGATAGATCGCAAACTTGCTATTCTCATTAAATGGCCGTTAAGGCCTGTCAATCTCATTAATACCAATCGCTTCGGTTAATGGCCGAATGATTTATTTGAAGTATGCCTTGGGCGATTTGGTGGTTGAACGCGGATGAACGACTTTTCAAAAGATATTGCCTTAATTACGAATAAATCGTATTAAACTGCCTTTATGATTTTTACTTTGAAAACTGCGCTTTTTACCCTTTTCGCAATCGGACATCGGGGAAATCCTAAGTTATTGCTTTGGTTTCATTTGGAATCCTCGATCGCCGATAGCGATATCGCATCGCGTCGGAACACGAGAAAGCTTATTTGCGTTAACCATTATCGCCGATTGTCGATTGCCGATTTCACATCGCATTGGAGCAAGGGGATGTTATTTGGGTTTAAGCATTATCACTGATTGCCGATAGTGATTTCGCATCGGCGGAAATCAAGATGTCCCTTAAGTTGTGCTCTCTTTGTCATTGCGATATGCGATCTTGCGATCGCTATGATAAAGATAAATCGTTTTACGTTGGGGTTTTTTGATTGGTTTTATTGAAAATGCCTTTTAATAATGTTTTCTTTTATTTGGGCCTTTTTGAAATAGAACTTTAAATTGATACCAATTTAAAACAAAAATTAAAAGAGACCCATTTCACATTATAGTTTTGGAATAGTAATGATATGAAATGGGGGGTTTTTGTATGGCACAACAATTTTCGATTCCCTGGAAGAAACAGTTATCTCTGAAAAGTATAGAAATACTTAAACTTTTTACAAAATAGAAATTTTATTCAAAAGGGGAAAAATTCTAATATAACTAGGTATAGTTGCATTCTATACAAAAAAAAACTTTATTTGCTAATTTTCTCTTTTGTTAAAAATAGATACATTCTAGATTTTAAATTGGCATTTGTTGGTTGGTATTGATAAAACAGAGAACTTTTCCAAATCAGCTATTGAAATTAACTCCTTTGCCATAGGTAGAGCCTTTGCTGCCAGCAAACGTTCATAGTTTCGGTAGGGATACCTTTTAACCATATCATTGTCTATCATCCCATTCACTTTAGAGCATGATTAACAGAATGAACTCAAAATATGTTTTTTCACATTTTGTATTTCTTTTCTTTTTCTGTTATTTTGCAAGATAAAAAGTCACTGTCCTGGTGTGGTGGCCAGTTAGGTGACAATGTCATTCACTGGTAGTAATCTAACCGAACAAGCTGGCTCGTGATGAGACCCCTTGTCTTACAATTGAATCCATTACCCTGTTTTGGTATGCAATATTGGTAATGTCGGTTAAACTATTTCCCTATGAACATGGTAAGCATGCTTCTAATAAGACCTCTTAACTTTTGTATCGTGTATTCTTGGAATTACACCCTGAATAATCATGAACTTGAGTAAATGGGATAGACAATTTTCCTCCTTAAGAGAGGATGGATGACAAGGTAAGAGTTGGAGATGCTGAATTTGGATTAGCTCCTATTTTAATATTGATAACCTTTTTGTAACCAATTTGAAAAATCTAAAAAGATTTATAAGATTTATAAGATTTATAAACTTCGAGAGGGGTTCACTAAGATTGTAGTGTAGTTTTAGAATGCAATTACAACTAGTTTCCTAGAAATCATTCCTTTTGTTTAAGACTTCTATTTATTTTAAAAGTAAATATCGCACTACTTTTTTTTTTTTGAGAAACTCTTTGAATACAACAAAGGTCAAAATAGAAGATGCCTTATAATTTTATTTCCTAATGCTGCTACAAACTACAAAAATGATATTGAAAGGAGAAGGGGTTACCTCCTCAATTGAAAAATTTCTTTAAGATCAGACCATTAACAGGGAGAGAATCTCTCAACCCTGATAAATCTTGTAGCATGAAGGTTGAATGGCCTATCTTTTCACATATCTGAAATGGTCCAAGCCACATCTTCTGGAACTTGGTGTGTTTTCCTTTATCTTCGTGGGATTTGTTCCATTTCAAGACTAAATCACCGACTTGAAATTGCTTAGAACCAGATGAAATTGAATCAAACGATGACTTGATGATCTGCTGATGTTTCGCATGAATGATTTTGGCTTTTTCTCTTTCTTCTTCTAATTTTAGAATTTGATCATGTCTAAGCTGTAAAGAAGAATAAGGATTTTCTTCAATAAATTGAACTAGGTCTAGAGAAGGAAGAATGAGATTTGTTGGTAGTACAACTTCTTTTCCGTAAACAAGTTTAAATGGGGAAGAACCTATAGAAGCTTTTTGTGTTATCCTGTCAGCCCATAATGCAAATATTAAAGATTTGTGCCAGTTCTTATGATTCTGTTCGATAGTTTGCTTGATAATTTTGATAAGGTTTTTGTTTGTAGATTCGGCCAAACCATTGCCCTGAGGATAATAGTTAGCAGAATATTTGAGTTTGAATCCTCTTTCGATTGCGAAATCAAACATAGCATTGCCTGAAAAGTAAGATGCATTATCAAAAACAAGAGCATTCGGGACACCAAACTTGGTAATGATGAATTGGTCTATAAATTCAATAATAGCTTCAGAGTTTGTATTCTTTAACGGAATTGATTCAACCCACTTGGTAAAGTAATCAGTAGTGGTAAGGATATACTTGTGCTGTTTGGAAGAATTAGGAGTAATTTCTCCGATAATGTCCAATCCCCATTGCTCAAATGGCTGTGCAATGTTGACTGGTTGCAGAGGGAAGGCTGATTTCTTTTGTCTTCCACTTGAAGTTTGACAATTTCGACATTTCCTTACATATTCATGAGAATCTCTAAACAGAGTGGGCCAGTAATACCCAACATGGATGACTTTGTGAGCTGTGGTATCAGCTCCGAAGTGGCCTCCTACTTGTCCGTCATGCAATTCCTGCAAGACCCTTTGTGCTTCCTGTTTTCAAGGCATCTTAATAAAACAGAATCATAATTTTGCCTAAAAAGCACATCATTAATAATGGTAAAATTTTTTGCTTTCAATCTTATGGCCCTTTTGTTTTGTAGGACAGGTTGGAAGGTGAATATCCATTTTTCAAGTAAAATATTAAATCAGCATACTGTGATTCAGAGTTAATGATACTTATCTAGTTAATGGTTTCAGATTGATCTGTATCGCTTGATTCTAGGATGTTGGATGCTCCTGCCAATAACCTGCAAAAACCTTGGCCTCTAACAATCTTTGATGGCTTGATCTCTAGATCATATTCTTGGAGCGCTGTTACCCAATTTGCCCTTTTTTCTCCTAGTTCTCTTTGGATTAATAGTTGTCTAATTGAGGAGAAAGGAACTATAACCTTTGTATGGGCTTTTAACAGGAAGGGTCTGTAATGTTTAACCGCTTTATATACAACAAAGGCTTGTTTTTCTACTTTAGAATAGTTTAGTTTTGCACCTTGAAGATTTGAGCTATAGAACGAAATTGGTGCTTCCAAATTGTGATCGTTGATCTGTGTAAGTACTGCAACATAAGAGCAATCGGATGCGATGGTATACAATGTAAAATGATTAGAAAAATTTGGAGTATTCAGAGCCGGGGAATTGATTATTGATTGTTTGATTAGTTCAAACGCTTCCTTTTCTGGCGATCCCCATTTGAAGATTGAATTTTTCTTAATCATAGTTTGAAGTGGTAAAATAATCTGAGAAAAATCTGGAACGAATCTTTTTACAAAATTGATTTGACCTAAAAATGACTGCATGGATTTCTTATTATGAGGAAAAGGGATTTCAGAAATTTCTTTAATCCTGTTTGGATCAATATAGATGCCATCTTTAGATACAATAAAGCGTAGGAGCTTACCTTGATCAAGAGCGAAAAAAGATTTCTTAGGGTTTAGAGAAATACCGTATTTCTTACAGCGTTGAAAGATTTGATTCAAATCATGCAAGTGGTTGGATCTCTCTTTAGAAAATACAGTAATGTATCTAAATAGACGACTACTGTTCTATTAATTAACCCTTTGAAAGCGATATCCATTGCTCTTTGAAAAGTGGCTCCTGCATTAATAAGTCCGAAAGGCATTTTTTGATAAGCATATGTTCCCCACTTTGTTCTGAATGTGGTTTTGAGTCGGTCATCGAGGTGGACCAAAATTTGGTTAAACCCTGAAAACCCGTCCAAGAAGGATATTAACTCTGAGCCTGCCACTGATTGGAGTATCTGCTCCATCGTGGGTAATGGGAAATTATCTTTTAGACTAGCCTTATTTAAATTTCTGAAATCAATACAAATCCTTATGTTGCCATTTTTCTTTATGACTGGTACCATATTGGAGACCCAATTTGAGTGTCGTACGGCAAAAATAATCTTAGCTTTCAAGAGTTTATTGAGTTCTGATTTTATTTGACCCTCTAAGTTTGGATGTATTTTTCTCAACTTTTGTTGAACTGGTTTCTCTTCGGGAAGCATTGGGATAGTGTGCTGAATAATAGATGTATCATACATTTTTAGATCATCATATCTCCAAGCGAAAACATGTTTATTCTTTCATAACAAACTAATGAATGCTTCCTTTTCCTCTATGGAAAGTCCTAATCCTAAATTAATGTTTTGAGGATTTTGTTCGGTGCCAAGGTTTATTAATTCAAACCTTAAGGTAGAGCTCTGAAACTTTGTATTAGGTACATATTTGAACCTGTCTTTAATATCGTAAAGGTCTTCAAGCTTCACTACGTGCTTAGGGATTGAGTTTTCCTCATGTTTACCTTGCATTTGAGTATCGTGGTCGTCTTCCTCAATGATTTGATTGTCATAGGATTTTTCAGAGGTTAGAAATTGTAAAATGTCATCATCGTGGTTAAACACTCTCCAATTGGTTACATTTTTAGGAATGGATGGCCTAAAAAGTAATTCTACTGAAAACCTATCTGGACTATAGTCTTCGGAAGGGAGCAGCTTGGAAGCGACATTGGCTAGCAAGTCAGCTGCCGGATTTTGTGACCTGGGAATGGAAGAAATATTGAATGCTAAAAAATGGGAAGTGAGCTCTTGTACCAACGATTGATAATGCTTGAGATGGTTCAAAAGACAATGAATTGTATTCCTTACATGTTTAACAATAATCTCAGAGTCGCCAAAGACCTTTAAGTTTTGAACTTTGAGGCCGATCTCTTTGTATAGTCCTTGGACTAGCGCTTCATACTCAGCTGTGTTATTGGTGCATTCAAATTCTAATCTACATGACAACATTGTTTTTTCTCCTTGTGGGCTGACCAAAATGCATCCTGCTCCTGATCCTTCGTTGGAATTAGATCCATCAAAATATAAATACCAAAATAATGAATTATCTACAGTTTTTGTTACAACATTCTCAGTAACATTAACACATTTAGACCTGTCGGTCTGTGAAAAGTTTTCAATTTGTGATGCGAAATTGTTGACTAAGAAAGGGGATGGCTGGGCAATATAATTGTCGAAAAATGACTCGAAAGAATAATTTCCTAGGATATTGTTGTTGAACGCGACGGGTTGATTTTCTTGTTCAAATTCTGTAACAGTGTGGGTCATGTGTTTCTCTCGATCGATCCTTGTTTGATTGGGCTTGCCCTTATAGGGGAGCCACATATGGGACCAATCGGTGGAGATATACCCATGGAGTTTTTCTGACCAATCCCTGCTTAAAATTAACCCATAGAATTCAGGTATATCGGCGACTAGAATATCAATCCTTTGGACTATTCATGGATCCGCTGATAACATGATCGTTACAGAGTTTATTTCCCCTAGAACTTGAACCTTAGTTCTATATAACTGCACAATGTGAATAGAAGGTTTCTGGGGTTCTATATTCAGTTTGGAGCAAACTGAAGCAAGCATTATATTCGAAGATGCCCCAGAATCAATTAAGCAGTTGTGTAGATTTCGATTGTAAATTTCATAAGTTAAGAGGAAAGGAGGGGTATGGGAGTTTGAGCTATCTCCAATCAGAATTGTGTCAGTTGCCTCAACTCTACCAGAAGGTGGTTGTCCTGAGTCGCTTGTAGCTTTAGTGGTGGGAAGGGGTGAAGAAGGAACAACGTTAAGTTCTTTGAGTAGTAATTTCTGCTGATGTTTTAATTTACTAAGTTCAAACATGGTGATGTTTGCCTTCGTTTTCTTCATGTCATCGACAATATTATAATCCATCGAATCAGAAACTACCAATGTCTTAGATGACGAATGTGTAGTGGAGGATGATGGCTGATTGTTAGATACTGTCGCGACTGGCTTCCTAACGGGTACCTTTTCTTTTGCAGTATTGGTTCCAGCACTCCTTTTCTTTGGATTAGCTTGAACAGGTTCGGGAGTACCTTTACTCCTTGTAATGACAGGAAAGGCTTCTTGCTCAGCGTCAGTATCGGAATTAGGGAGTATAAAGTCCCACATCCCGTGACATTCAACTACTTCCTCTTCTTCTTCTTCAGATGGTGTAACTGTTTCTTCCTCTTCTTCTTCCTCAGGATCCGATTCTGCGTATGATATGACATTTGGAGGCTTGGACTCGGGTTTCTTGAAATTCCTATATGGTTTCTTTGTTGAGGATTCTGATACTTGTTTCTTGATCTCAACCATTTCGTTCGACATGGTTTTAAGGATTTTCTAAAGGCCCTCCATGTCGTATGGATCCTTAGTGATCTTTTTCTTCGAGTCATCTTTAAAGGACACTTTTTTAGATTTTCGTTCTTCCAAGGCAGTTTTCTTTTCTAAGGCGATTACACTTTTTTCCACAGCGAGTGCTTCCTTCATGTTTTTGGCCAATGTAGGCTATTTAGCCCTATCGACAAATATGGCTATGTTCGAAGGCAAAGCAGTGATATACCACTCGCTTCTAACTTGTTCGCTTAGCTTATCATCAGTGGGGATTTTGTTCAAGAGTTTGTTGAATCGAGAGTTGAACTCCTTAATGGGTTCTCTTGACTCGATCCTTAAATTGGAAAGGTCATGGACAAGTGTAGCTAAGGATCTGTCATCGCCGTATTTGGTGAGAAATTGTT
>APFE031717559.1:153924-167109 GCA_000404065.3 Pinus taeda | reverse complement strand
TTATCACCAAAGTATTATGGTTTGTACAAGGTGTTGCAAAAGATTGGTACTATGGCATACAAATTGGAGCTTCCTGCAGCGTCTTGAGTGCACCTAGTTTTCATTGTTTCATGTTTAAAGAAGGTTATAGGAAACAAGCTCCCAGTTCAAACAATATTGTCAGAACTTGACGAGTAAGGAAAATTATATTGGAACCGAAAGAAATCATAGAAACAAGAACTCGACAGCTACGAAATCGATCAATTTCGAAGTATCTCATCAAGTGGAAGAACTTATTCGTTGAAAATTCCACATGGGAGGGTGAGAATTTTATACAGAAAAATCCAGAACTACTCAAGCGTTGAGGACAACACTTTTTTTTGAAGGAGAGGGCCATGTTAGGTCCCTATAATACTAGTGATTACCCCATTACTATTGTAGTTGTATCCCTTATTAATATTGTTGTGCCCCTATTGTCCCCATATTTTTATTACTGTGCCCCATAGAATCCCTCTATTGTTATTTTTGTGGCTTTATATTATTATTGTTAGGTCGGTTTGGTTATATTGTGGCTCCTTAGACTCCTATATATAGAAAGGATGTTTTGTCATTTGAATCATCCAAGAATGGTTCATTTGTGTAATGTAAAGGAGGTTGCCCCCTCGAAGAGGCTGAATTCTAAGGCGTTGATCTCTCTTTTCTATCTTTTTGTGAGCTGGTTTCATAACATCGTGATCCTCTTAGCATCCTTTGTGGCCCAGAGCAAAGCATACTTTGTGACCTCTGGCAGATCCCTGCCAATTATGGGGAATTGACTATACTCTAGTAATTCCCTTGCCACGAGCACTATGGACAGCAAAAGCCATGCATAGTGGAACGTTTTTCCATGTTCCTAAGCTCCATGGAAATTCTCTAAAATATCCTTGTAGAGGAACTCAAACCAGTTAAACTGGACCCCCTCCGTGCAATGCTCAGCCAATGTGACCATCGGCACGAGTACTTCGTCTGTGCAACACCTATGCATAACCTTACCAGCTAGTATTTGGGTTTCCACTTTCACTGCTTTGTCACTGATGCTGGATATGGCGTAGCCCCTTTTCTTCTTTGCCAACTTGTATTTTTTTGTTCATGGCCTCTGCTATGGCCAAGTCACTGCTCTTCCCCTTCAAGATGTTTGTGGGGTCCTCTCCTTTGCATGGAAGCCGGGAGATGTGGTGAATCAAGTCTGCTTTGAAGGGGATGGGCTTTTCTAGCCACAAACACCCATCATGCACCAGGAAGAGTAACTACCTGATGACGAAAATGGTTATAGGGGGTGGTAGAAATGCAACACCTAGAGCAGGTTCAGTAGCCTAGCCTTTTCTACTCCGCAAAACCAATTTCATGGCTTTAATTCTGTAACCCCCACTGTAGTGTTCTTCTTGGGCTTCAGGAGGTGCCTAGTCTCAAGGTGAGGGAACTTCTCATGGCGAATGAGATCCCAATATTCAAATTTTAAGCTCGGCACCTGTCCTAGGTGTGTGCCCTCAAAAATAATATTGTCTGGGAGGAGCGGGGTCTAGAGTGAGATCTTGGTCTCGTCTAGGTCGTTGGGCACTTTAGCAACTTTTTCCGGGGGTGCACAGGGTTAGTTTCCTCTTCCATGCCTTCATCCTCATCTTCTGTGATGACTAGGTCCTCCAAGTCTTCCTCTTCTTCATTAGTCTCTATGGTGACGACTTCCCCTTCCTCTCAATTGACAGCTTGGTGCGCAACAATTTTTGCAGGGACACACATGCAAGAACCATCGCTTGTTTTTCCTTCTTGGGTCTTGGCGTGCGTGGTGATTTCAATATTTTTTCCACAATCCCAACACCTTCTGAAGCATCCCATATAGTAAGGGCCTATGCGGCCTCCTCGACAGTCATTTCTATTATCTCCATAACATCCTCAGTTGTTTCCATCATATCTATTCAAAAATCTAGCACTCGCGAACTCAGGGGCTCAATCAACGCTAGGCACACAACAATCAAGGCTATGCTCAATAGCTCAATTCATAAATGACCAAGTGTTGTTTGCTTAGAAGCCCTTTATAATTTATAGCACTTTTTGAATTTGCATTTGACCGTTCCCCTCAAATCCAGTTCATTAATGCTCCCTTGGCGACATATTTTCCCAAATTTTGCCCATAAATCGTGTCTTAAATGCCTACCGCCTGCTCCATTTGGTCTCAAGTCAAGCATCCCGTCATGAATAGTGACTTCAACCATCACTTTCTAGTCAATCTGCATGGCAACATAACCCCCTGTGCACGGTCGTGGACCTTGTGATTCTTTGCTTCTGCGCGCAGCTCCAACATTGCGCAGCTCTCGGGTAGAACAGTTTATAGTCCAACGCTCCCTTTCAACTACCTAGAGCGCTAAGACTGTCCTTCCCTCGTCTAGTCAAGTGGTCGCACCACCCTTGAAATGTTTCATCCTATCATCCATCACGTTTCTTAGAGAATATCCACCTTTTATTGTTACGGTCGGCATCATGCACTTAACCATCTGCAATGTGTGACCCTGGTCAATACACTTAGTAATGTGCGGTCCAAGCCAAGGCATTATACTAATAAATTCGTGACGATAGGCCTTAAACCTATCATCTCAATCATACACATCCTTCCTAACCACCCAGTTTTTTTTATAGAAAATATTCCTTTATCGCATCCTCCAGCTTCTTGACTTCTGCGTTCACCAGAGTGCTTTTCTTCCTTAATCGTATCCTTTCTTCTTCAAGTTCTTAGACTCTAAGACTTGCCTATTGGATTTCTGCTTCCAAGGTTCTGCCAACCATCGTATCTATCGGTGAAATCATGGGCATTCTAAGTTTTCCAAGTACTGTAGGGCTTACGGTGGTTTCTTCATACTCCAGCCTTGATGGTGCCTGTGTGGCTAGGTTTGCACGCAGTCCCATAAGGGCAGGTCCCAGTAAGTCTACTTCACATTATGGACCTTATTCAGCACTTTGTGTACTTTGTTAAAAGATTTTGCATGGATATTCTTATGTACACTTGGTATTTCCATAATTCATGGTCCCAACCAGAGGGGTTGTTCGTGCTATTCCATTGCACCTGCTTACTGATCATGTTCCCTACTGTGAGGACAATGTGCATTCATACAGGTTAATCACCATGTGCCTGTATCCACCTAGATAGGTGGGTGCACATGCAAGTTCATTTGACAATTTTTTTTTCTGTTAATCACATCAGAGGCTTCCCAAACTACATGCGCATCATCCTGTTGCATTCGTGCTAGTCCTCAAAATGTTTTTGGTGTGTATCCCACTATCTTGTGGGCGTAGTGCGTAGTACCCATTTTAGAGTGTCAAAATGTTGTTGTTCCAGTACTTCTCTTTAAAATTTGTTCAGGAAGTCATCCACCTTGCTCAACCTGTCATATGTAGGTAGATCTCTTACCTCTACTGCCATGTAGCAGAGCAACCTTGTCATCATGCTACAGTTGAGCATGGTTACCTCATGTAATCGGTTCTGCCATCATTCTATCTCCTTTTCAGAATATGATGTGTAGAAGCTTTTGTGCTCCCAAGAGATTTAGCCATCCACGGTTGGATTTACCCAATCTTGTTCCAGCGCGATTATTCTATAGATATAGTCCAAGTCATTATTTTTGTCGTAGTCGCACATTGGTTCTATGTAGTGTGATCCTTCTATAGGGTCTAAAGGTACCACTATGCGCAGAGAATTTTTCTCAAAGATCATCTTGCGCTTCTTTAGATTTATTACTCCATTCATGTCAGTGGCCCAATCTATTCCCAATAGCGCGGGGTAGGGATCACTGTCATAAAAAATTTCTGTCACTTTGAAATATGCTAGCATGCTTGCTCCTTCAATGTCTACTGTGATTCCCTGAAATCTCCCCATAGGTAGGATCTTTTGCTGGTTCGCCATTCGCAATTGGATATTAGACCATTGCAGCGTAGGCCTACCCATGTGCTCCCATGTTTGATTTGGTAGGACATTCACGTTGATCCTAAATCCAGAATCGCTTGGTCCATCTCATATTCCCCAATATGCACGGTCAATCTCATCTCCCTTCTTTTTCACACCATGTACTTCTTGAGCTTCTGGACTACGCGCGATTCTCCTAGTGCAGTCCCAACGTATCTAGTTATGAGTTCTTGTAGCCCCTTTACAGCCTTGCTATAGTGCAAAAGCTTCATGCATGTCTCCAAGAATGCAGTGAGCATTGATGGATCCATTTTCGGCTCCATTCTGTCTTTACTTCCTGAAGTGAAGGCATCCACGAAGCTTGTCTTAGCTTCCATGAAGGTCTCCTTAGCACACTCCAAAGCAAATTTTAGTTCCTTTGTTGAGACCTTGCGAATCTAGGTACCTTCTTCAGGCTACTTTCCTTTGTCATCCCCTGTCGTAATACCACTTTGGAGCACGATATTTACATTAGGGTCTTCCTCGCATAGCTCAGACTTCATCATTTGTAGGTTCTGAGTCGGGGCAGGTTGGAGTGCTCCTTTATCGTGAAACCTTGCTATTAGTGTTGGAAAGTCCTCTATCTCATGATAAAACAATGTACAATACTAGCATGATGGATATGTTGGATTTGTACAATCGTGGGCATAATGTCTTGGCCCTCCGTAATTGTAACATATCAGTTTCCCGCGACCTCTTCCTAGCCCCACTCCACCTCGGCCTCATCCGCACCCTTAAAATTCGGTGCATGCCATTCTCGTGTTTTGATCGAGGGCCCATATTTAAGCCTGAACTCTATAGGTAGGAGTTTGATCCATCAATAGTTCATAACTTCTACAGGTGCATTCATCATGTCCTACTAATCCATGGAAATTACAGAACAACTGTTGGCAATTCTGCATATACTTCTATAATAGATGGTAGTTACCTGTAGCATGCTTTCCTCCTATCTGACAAATCATGCACCATAATGCAGGCAACACACTTGGTCCTACTTGTGCCTGCGGTCTTAGTGGAATTGGCCCTCCTCCCGTAAGGTAATTTGCGAACACTGGGTAATGGTCCTTGTCGTGCCGCTGGCCCTTGCATTTTACGCACCATACGTCGTCGTGCACTTCTGGGCGAGCCATCCTGTCTTCTTTCAAATTATGCATCTCAAGGCACAATTTTTTCAACTGCGCATGAATCTACTGAACTCCCAGGTTAGGATCTTGTATTGAAGTCTTGTGAAATCTCATCACGACCTCCAAAGCCTCAGCCTGAGTGGTTAGCCTTTATTGCGACAATGCGTTTTGTAGATGCGGTGTTAACGATGCTACAAACCATTCACGGTGTTTCCCATTTGTTAATGTCATGTTCATTTTGTGAATTGTGCACTTCAGTCTTTGATCCAACTCCCGTGGGGTTTCGCCAGGTAGCATTCTGATTTCCTTTAATCCAATGATCGACTGTGCCTCCGATTTTTGATAAATTCTTTGTTTAGCACAACTTGGATATCCGCTATGTCAGCATTCAGATTGTCATTAGAATGTTTAATATACCAAGTCAGTGCACGTTCCTGTAGAGCGCTGACCAACATTGCCTTCTTTATATTGTCGTCCATGACACCCTGTGCTTCCCATACAGCTTTTATCACGAACCAAAACTGGTCTGGATATTCATTCCCTACTCCCTTGAATACTGGTAGTTTTATTGCGGTGGTGGCAGAGGTGGTATGGGAAAAGTCAATGGTGAAGACGGTGAAACTGGTGGTGGTGTGGGTGGGGGTGGTATGTGCATAATTCTCTTCCTTATCAAATTGATCGCACTTCTTGGCGAAACCTTCGCGAGTTCTTCTTCACCCCCTCGTGGAGGTGAAATCAAGGGTCTATAGCTATCTTCATTTCTTTATATTCTCCCACTCTACATAGCCTCAAATATCAATTTATTCGCATAACCCATTTTTCACACAGTAGCATTTTAATCCAAGTGTTCAAATATTTAACATACTTACCTCACGGTCCCTTGAGGAAGCATCATTCTACCTTGCTATAGCTAACTAAAGTATCTACTGCGAATTTGGTGATGAATCCTCCCATGATTCGATCGAGATAGTGATCGACAACATGTGTGATCTTATCTCCTGATGCTTCCAGTGTGCACACCAATTCTGGAGTCCACCCAATAGGTCTATTGAGTTTACACCTTCCTTGGCTATTTGTTAGCTTCGTGATCCACTCGTACAACTCAGTAGGGAAGGATGCAAAGAAAATTTCATGGATATCCATATATAAGTAATAATCTAACCATTGTTCCTTTGATCGTCATGGATTCCTGTTTTCTTGTGCCGTGACCTCGTGAATCTTTTTGTCCAACCACTCTTCAATTCCTTTCTTTATTGGATTCTAGTGATACAACATCAGACATCACTATGTAGATCCCAGTCTTGGCAACAGAACCATTTTTTGGTTTGTTGGGGCTTGACCTAGGTTTGAATTTAATTAGCCAAACAAATATTTGTACTACTGGCCCTTTTGACAACAGTTCGTGGAGCTCGGACTGAGGTCTCACCCGAAGTAGTATGGGAGGGTGCTAGAACCAATTTTCCACACCCTTTAGATCTTTGAGAGGTTCGACTGGTCCTTTGTTTGTTCCTATGTGTAGGGGGCTTCGTGCACCTTCCATTCCTAGCGGCCCGATACCCTACCTTCGCGCAGCCCTAATTAGGGGCTATGCCATGCTCTGCTATTACCCAAAATCTTATTTATCTTACAGTATTAATTAAGAAACTTCACCTATTTAAATGTCTTAAGTTATACTTAACAATACAAAACATTCATACATGTTCAAGTAGTAAATAAACAATATACTTGCAACTTAAATCAATCATGCATTAAACCAGGAAAAGATACACAGAATTATAGCAAAACTTCTCTTTATTGATTCTCCAACCATTGCAGACTCGAGCCACTCTGTGCACTTAGCTACAGGGGTCTGTGCACTTAGCTACAGGGGTCTGTGCACTCAGCTGTGGACTACTAGGCCTCTGCGCACTTAGCTGTAGAGCCTTCTCCTACTCTACGACCCACATACACACTTTACGCTTCAACTCAATCACTTAGACTTCTCCTCCTTCTATTCCTTTTTTCTACACTTAGAGCCTCGCTCTATTTATACAATCCCATGGTCCATGGACCATGGGTTGGTCTATCCAGCCAACTTTACATTAAAAAAACTAGTGTGGACAACCCTGTGATTCTATTATACTTTCATGCCTCACGCCCGCAATTTGCAGAGCTTTTACAATACGATTCAGTCAAAACTTGGGCTTTAAGCGCCAAAACATGCCTTGGGGGGATTCCATGCCCAACATTTACTCACCAAAATTTGAAGGCGAATATTGAGTTTATTTCATCTCCTCGTACTCATAATAAAATGAGGTAAACATCTATTGAGCATAGGTTTCTCTTTATCCGAACAATAGATTAACTTACGAAAAAGAACCTTTCTCAGTATACTATTAAACCTTTGTTGCACCCAGTTAACAAATATGACAAGGGGACCACCTGGAAGTCATTCTTTATAATCTTTTCAGACTCTTGAAATATGAAAAGACCACCGAGTTGTCCCATTTGGACTCATTAAATTAAATAGATGAGGAATGGGTTCTCTCTTTACAATATTTCATACTCTTGAAATATGAAAATACCACTAAGTTTTCTTGTCTAGACTTATTAAACTAATTAGATAGGGCATAGAGTCACTCTTTTTACGATCCTTTTTAGACTCTTAAAACATGAAAATATCGATGAGTTTATCTGTCTAGACTCACTAAAATAATCAGATGGGGAAAGTGGACAATACAATTGCTTTGTGTTCAGCATTGTGAAAAGCGTTTTTTGGCAATAGTCGCTCCCTTGAACATGGCACTCCCTCAAATAAACCTTCCTTATGACGACCTCTCAAAATGAACCTTACCATCCTATGAATTTAGCCTATATACCTTGATGCTCTTGCATCTATGTATTGTAACACTCTCTGGTGTTCATGAGTCTAGTGCTACATGGTTAAAAATGTTGTCGTGCCTTCTATTGTTCAAGGGAAAACCTTTATCTTATGTTTCCTCCATCAAACCATCAAGCATATCCTATCATCATGCCCTCTGTTGCTTTGACTCAATGCTAAAAATATTTTTCAAAAAACAATAATTCTTGTCCTATTTCATGTCGACTGATGTAGGACACCTTATTGCCTACCTTTCGATAGGTCTCTTCCCATCGACTTCAACACTCTATCTAGGAAGAAGACCAAGAAACACTTTATTGTCTTGGTACTTGTAGACATTAGTGGCAGGTCACTTTGTGTTTGGTCATGGGTTTTCATTATTGGATCTTGGTTAAATGATTCTATGAGTGTTTGATGACAAACATTATTCACACTCGATAGATTGTACTGTGCATCTTGGATACCATCACCATTATCAGTGGCCATCCTCTCGTCTGTTAACGGTCTCCATTATTGACCAGTAATTAGACGATTTTGTGCATGTTCGACCTCAACGCCTATATTCACATGTATCGATCTATGCTATTACGGTGAAGTGGAAATCAAGACCTCAGGTAGAGGCTTACATCACTCAACCTTGTTTCCTTTCCCAAGTTGTGTTTATTGTTTTTTGGAGACAGCTCATTAGAATGATCCTATTATGACATAGGTTCCGCATTGTCCTTATCGGTGGCCAACATTGTCATATCTTTTTATTGAGAAAATACCTCTAACATAGCTACTAAGTGTGGGAATCCCCAAGTTAGGACAATATTTTATTTGTTTTATATATATGTGTTGTATCAGGTTTCTCGTACTGCTCAAGGCTCTGATCCTCTCTCTTTTTTTCCAATGACAAGGACAGTTAAATATAAAGTATTTCATCCATCGTCGTAGCCTCTGATATTAGACTTTAGGGGGCTTCTGTTATACATGAAAATGACCTCCTCACTAGCTCAGAGGAGAAAGACATGATGGCTGAAGGACTGACCAAGTTCACAGGCCCAGTTGTCAAGATAACGTTGTCTAGCCACTAACAACCTGCTTTATAAAGCTTCCTAGGAAGGCTAAGGGTGTGTTAATGCCTAGGATAACTCTGTTTGTTACCTTGGGTAGAGAATTAGTGAACCTTAATGAGTTTCTATGTGTCAAAGGAACAAGTTGACCGAGAAATATCCTAATATTCTCTCCTATGTCAGCTCACAAAAGCATGGATAGATAAGAACTCGACCTGTTTGGAGGAATTAATAATTCTCAATGGAGTATACAAATGGGAACGAGCACAAAGGAATGGAAACATCATTGCTTTTGCCTAATGGAACTCATGAAGGACTTGGAAACCCTATCCTCACATGTTATATATGCAAGGCTAGGGCCATTGTGAAAGGGGTTGAACCATTTAAAAGGATTGCCTATTTGACTGTCGAGTAGAATCTCAGACTAAGGCATCTGAAGAGGTTAAGAAGGGAGGGAGAGAGAGGAGCTGGAGGGGTATGGGAAGGCTGATACAACCAATGGTTGTAATCACTCTTTTTTAGATCAATATAGAACTGTAATTGTGTTGTCCACTCCGTGGTGTTGGTAGTATAATTTTTTTATATGTTTACGCAATATCATTAGAATGAGTGGTTTAGATATATGAAACTAGATATATTTATATGTTCATGACTTGTTTATCAAGGTTTTATGCTGTGATACTACGCTTGTATTTTCTATGTGTAGGTTTTGATCTAGGGTTGGATTAGGGGTCTTCCACCTAGCTACATTGCACTCTCCAGCAACACCACACTAAGACTCAGGGTAATAAGTCCTTCTCATTTTGATATTCATTTGTTAAGAATAGATATGCATGCATCTTTGTGACAACTGTAGCTAATCTTATAGTCTACCAAGGATTCTATGAAGATCCTTGAGGGTTTCTACATCACTAAACACCTATGCATTAATCCCTATAGTAACTGGAAGCACCCCCACTCCGTGGTGAAGGTCATCTTACTTCTATCCTCAGATGCGATCTTGATCTAATGGTACCCTAAGAACACATTCGTGAACAAATATGCCTCATATCCTACTACATTATCCAACATTTCTTTGGTGAACAGAGTTGGAAAGGGATCATGTACACAGGCATCATTCAACTTCCTGAGATCTACACATATCCTTATTTCATCCTTCTACTTCTTTTACTGAACTACTATTAGGCTTACCTAATCAAATTCTTCTACTAGTTCAATAATACCTCTTGCATGCATTTTATCCAACTCTAAGTGGACCTTTTCTTTATACTTTGGATTGAGGTGGTAAGGCCTTTGCTTGATTGACTTTGCATTTGGTTTCAACGTAATTTTCATAACTCCCAAGTCCCCTATTATCCCCTTTAGGTCTGAGAACTTCGAAGGGAACAAGTCTTGATATTCATAAAGAAATTCAACGACCTTATCTATTATTCCGCCATCCCAGTAGTCCCCAATATTTGTAAATTTTGACTCTGCCTCTGTTGCAATGTTCACTTGTCTTGTTTTTAGCAGCGCGGTGATATATGGATTTTCAATTTACGGTCCTTCAACTTTGCAGTGTTATAGCTTCAAATATCACCCTTGTTGTTTTTGATGCTTGGTTTATGGCCTAGGGAAATCCCTCCTTCTAGACTTGGTCCAAATATTTTAAAAATAGTGTTTTACTTCCTGTATGCTACTTTTCCTTGTGATAAAATCATGTACATGCAGGTTAGTCAATACCCAACCCCTGTATATGTGTTAAAACACTTTAAAAATTTAAATTTCCTTAACTATTGTTGGGTCCCCATAATACTAGTGATTACCCCATTACTATTGTAGTTGTATCCCTTATTAATATTGTTGTGCCCCTATTATTAACAATAGAATCCCTCTATTGTTAATTTTGTGGCTTTATATTATTATTGTTAGGTTGGCTAGGTTATATTGTACTCCTTAGACTCCCATATATAGAAAGGAGGTTTTGTCATTTGAACCATTCAAGGATTTTTCATTTATGTAATTTAAAGGAGGTTTCCCCCTCGAAGAGGTTGAATTCTAAGGCATTGATCTATCTTTTCTATCTTTTTGTGAGCTGCTTTCATAACATTTGGTATCAGAACTTTGGATTCTAGGGTTTCGCTGCTCCAAATAGGTCATCATGGAATTTTAGATATATATATATATATATTTTTTTACGATGTTTCAGAAGCTAAAACAAAAGCCTATTTGAGAAGACATCATGCTGAACCTCGAATATGAATTTTAGAGATTTTTGCGCTATATTTGCAGAGATATGATCTAAGGAAGTTGGTCTTTTTGCAGACTCCTGAATTACATTCAAAACAGGTGACCTAGGGAAAATCGTCATAACTTTCTCTCTGAGCATCGGATTGAAATTTCATAAGAAGTTACAGAAAAATGATGGATTGTAGTTTCTTTTTTATATTTTTCAGAGCTAGAGGTCGAAACAGTGACTCGTGGCACGTCGTACAAGTTCGCTCTACTGAACTAGTCTATAATCAAGTCACTGTGGGAGATTTCACATAACTCTTCCTTGAAGAATCTAATTTGGATCAGACTAGTGGCATTGGAAAGAGGACACAAAGGGCTACTGCACATCACAATTTCAGAACTGGATGATCGGAACGCATAGAGATAAATCAGAGGCGATATCTAGCTCCTACAAAGTGAAAATTGGTGTGTAGATTTTTTTAAATTTTTGCTTAAGCTTGGTTTGAAAATTTATTTTGAAGGAATTAAAAGGGCATAGTAGAGCATTATTATCATTAATTGATGCCCTGAGGAAAGAAAATTCAAACACCTAGTAAGCAACCCGAAAGCTCTAGTATGACTCATGAAGAAGAGGAAGAAATGCTACATGATATATCAAAATTACAAGACCAAGTGCAACAAATGTCAATCTCACAAAAGCTAACAGAAGCTAAGATAAATGGTGTGGAATCTAAGATAAAGGGAATGGAAGCTAAGATGGACAATTTGAAAATAGATTTGAAGACAAATTTGAAGAGAGACATGACAAATTTGAAGACAGATTTGAAGAGAGACATGGCAGATTTAAAACAAATTTGACAAATTTTCTACAAGAAATACTTACTAATGGTGAAAAGGTAGTACGGGAAACTCATGATGTGAACAAAAGAAATGTTAATCATGATATCATAGACTATAATGTGGGATTTAAGACCCACCATATTCCAAAAATCGATATGAGGAAGTTTGATGCCAAGGTTCCTGCAACATGGATATTACAGATGGAGAAATTTTTCGATCTCAATAATCTGCAAAACACACAAAAGGTACGTATTGCAACTTTATATTTGGAACCAAATTAGTTTGTATGGTATCAATGGATTTGCTCTCATAAACAAATTATCACTTGGGAAATTTTTACAGAAGAATTGACAGCACATTATGAGGATACAAAAAGCAACACTTGTTTTAGCGAGTTGATAAGTCTCAGACAAAAGGGTTCAATAATGGAGCACATTGAGGAGTTCCAAAAATTGAACATAAGGGTAAAAAATATTCTAGAGGAGAATATGATTTATGTCTTCATAGAGACTTTAAAGGATAATATCCAACATGATGTTTGCCTTTGGGAACCCGATTCATTAGAGAAGGCATTCAGGTTAGCATGAAAAATGGAAAGCAAAATTATGGCAACCAAGAAGCATACCACTCACAACTATAAAGATGGAAGTGTTGTTGCCCCTAGTCTTCCACAACCTATAAGGTTGACACCACAAAAATTGGAAGAAAAAAGAGCAAAAAAGCTTTGTTACAGTTGTGATAGCAAATACACTAAAGGTCATAAGTGTGCTGAGAAGAAATTGTTCTCAATAGATTGTGGAGGAAGAAGAAAATGAGCAAAAAAGGTCAAAAGAAGAGGATATACTCCAGGAAGAAAGCCTAGATAAAGAAGAAATGAATCCGACCATATCTTGTAATGCGTTGGCAGGAATTACCACTCCTCAAACCATCAAGATAGAAGCACAAATCAAGAAGAAAAAGGTAATAATGTTGATTGATTCAAGAAGTACCCACAATTTTATTCATTATAAGGTAGCAAAAGAGTTGAATTGCTTCTTATATCCAGCACCAGAGTGTCAAGTGATGGTTGCAAATGGAGGAACAATAAATTGCTCTGGAAAGTGCCATAATATCAAGCTATCCATGGTAGAATATGTATTGACT
>APFE031717559.1:124466-153000 GCA_000404065.3 Pinus taeda | reverse complement strand
AGTACAAGAGGTGGAATATATGGGTCATATTGTATCTCATGAAGGAGTTAAGGTAGACCCTAGCAAAATTAAAGCCATTAAGGAATGGAAAATCCCCACGTCCATAAAACATCTACGAGGATTTCTCGGGTTGACAGGGTATTATCACAAGTTTGTTAAGACTTATGGGAGAATATCAGCACCTCAAAGAACATTATTGAAGAAAGATGCATTTTCATGGACTCCAAAAGCAACAAAGGCCTTCGAACATCTTAAAGAGGAAATGTGCCAAGCATTGGTCTTAGCTATACCGGACTTCACAAAAACCTTTATTGTGGAATGTGATGCTTCAAGAAATGGAATTGGTGTTGTTTTAATGAAAGATGAAAGACCCATTGCTTTTGAAAGTCATCCCATCAAGGGAAAGTTTTTACACAAAGCTATTTATAAGAAAGAAATGTTTGCAATACTCCATGCACTTAAGAAATGGCGACCCTACCTAATGGGAAGACACTTCAAGGTAAAAACAGATCATGATAGCCTTAAATACTTTTTAGAACAAAGATTATCCTCTGAAGAGAAACAAAAGTGGGTCATAAAGATGTTGGGTTATGACTTTGAAATCATCTACAAAAAGAGGAAGCAAAATGTGGTGGTAGATGCACTCTCAAGAAAGGATGAGGATGTTGAAGCATGGTTGTGCACCATTTCTATTATCCAACCAGATTGGATAAATGAAGCAAGGGAGGAATGGAAGAATGATGAAGAAGTGTGGGCACTTATTCAAAAGTTACAACAAGATTACAGTACGTCTGATACATTTAGATGGGAAAATGATTCATTATGGTACAAATATCGCTTATACCTCTGTAAGAATTCCCAACTAAAGCAAAAAATTCTTATGGAATTGCACACTTCTCCCTTAGGAGGGCACTCAGGATTTTTAAAAACTTACCACAGGGTTAAGAAGGAATTTTTTTGGGATGGCCTTAAATCGGATATTCAAAAGTTTGTGGCTGAATGTTTTGTTTGCCAACAAAATAAAGTTGAAACAATTAAGACACCAGTTCTATTACAACCTTTATCTGTTCCAAGCCAATGTTGGGAGGAGGATTTAATGGATTTTATCACAGGTTTACCCAATTCTGAGGGAAAGAGTGTCATCATGGTGGTAGTTGATAGACTTACCAAGTATGCACACTTTTGTGCATTATTACATACATTTAAAGCCAGTACAGTTTCTACTGCATTTATGGAAACAATTCAAAAGCTTAATGGAAACCCAAAGATTATTGTAAGTGACAGAGATCCCATTTTCACTGGAAATTTTTGGATAGAATTATTTTCTTGCCTTGTTACTCAGTTAGCTCATAGCTCATCTTATCATCCTCAATCTAACGGGAAAACTCAGATAGCAAAAAAATGTTTGGAAGGATATCTTCGTTGCTTTGTATCTGATAAACAAACACAATGGGTCAAATGGTTGCCTTTGGATAAATGGCAGTATAGCACTTCCTTCCGTACAACAAAAAAAATGACCCCATTTATGGCACTTTATGGATATCAGCCACCATCCATCACATCATATTTAAGAGAAAATTCTAAGGTTCAAGTAGTGGAACATCACATCGAACATCAACAACAAGTCCTCCAACTCTTAAAGGATAACCTCGTGTTGGCACAAAGTAGAATGAAACAACAGGAAAATCAACATCGCAGTGAAAGAAGTTTTGATGTAGGTGATTGGGTATTCTTACGGGTACAACCATATAAGAAAATGTCCCTCAAGAAAGCTAAGAAGGATAATAAATTATCACCAAAGTATTGTGGTCCATACAAGGTGTTGCAAAATATTGGTACTATGGCATACAAATTGGAGCTTCTTGCAACATCTTGATTGCACCCAATTTTCCATGTTTCATGTTTAAAGAAGGTTATATGAGACAAACTCCAAGTTCAAACAATATTTCCAGAACTTGACGAGGAAGGGAAAAATATATTGGAACCGGAAGCAGTCACAGAAACAAGAACTCGACAGCTACGAAATCGATCAATTTAAGAGTATCTTATCAAGTGGAAGAACTTATCCGCTAAATATTCCACATGGGAGGATGAGAATTTTATACAGAAGCATCCAGAACTACTCAAGCATTGAGGACAACACTTTTTTTTGAAGGAGAGAGGCGTATTGGGTCCCCATAATACTAGTGATTACCCCATTACTATTGTAGTTGTATCCCTTATTAATATTGTTGTGCCCCTATTATCCCCATATTATTATTATTGTGCCCCATAGATTCCCTCTATTGCTATTTTTGTGGATTTATATTATTATTGTTAGGTCGGCTAGGTTATATTGTACTCCTTAGACTCCTATATATAGAAACGAGGTTTTGTCATTTGAATCATCCAAGAATTATTCATTTATGTAATGTAAAGGAGGTTTCCCCCTCGAAGAGACTGAATTCTAAGGTGTTGATCTATTTTTTCTATCTTTTTGTGAGCTATTTTCATAACAATTATGGGTGGAGTTCATGGGTTTTACCTGTTGATTACCTCCTAATTCTCGTGGCCCAACTGTTTCGAACTGTTTCCTAGCTAAAAAACTAATTGGGAGAAGTATAAATAGACTTCTATGGGAAGGGCTTAAGGAGGAGAAGAGATAGAATTAATATACTGAGATTATCCCCGACTGAATCTAAAGTATCCCTGTGCTTTAAGCACTTCCCCAAGTTTAGGAAACCCTTTTTTCCTTGAGTGTTGATATTCTCCCACTTGCTTGAGATATCATGGTATTGGTTATGGAAGGATTTTGTTGAAGACTAGGACTGGACGGATCTGAAAGATGGTTATGCTTGGAGCTAGAAGAAGAAGACTTAGGTGAATTCTCTCCATGTTGGTTATAGCTTTCTACAATAAAAAGAAACACTATCTTGTTCCTGAGATTAACTTTCTTTATGCATTAGATACTGTTGTAATTCATGTATGAATGTCATTTTGATGTATAATTAATCATATTTCTTATATGATATAAAGTTGATTTCATTAAAATGCTTTATATATATGTTTCTACGTATGTTCAGATTGGTTGATTTGCAGATTCGAAGATCATCAGGAGCTGCAGAGGGTCTAAACCCTGCTGGAACTACTCAGACGAAAGACATCCTAGTATGGTCGCTATCGCATATTTTGTTTATATAAGAATGTTGCTTGAGTTGTATGAGTGCTTCTTACTATAGTTTGCTCTTACTTTGTTGGGTTTTCAACCCAAAGCCCTAGGGTACTTATTCCCATAACATATTTGGCGACTCCACTGGGGATAACAATCTTGTTATTCCTAGTTTGGGTTATTCAGTGTCAATCAAGGCTCAGTTCTTGGTTTTCTTGCTGTGACAGTATTGTTTGGTCTAGTAGAATCTCAGACCTTAAGTCTGATCTTTTTGATGTGGCTTCATTTTTTTTATTTTTCTTGCAAAAATTTGTATACGCACTTTTGTCTATTTACAATAGTGCACACATGCTTGTTTCTGTGAAGTTAACCCGCATATATGTGAGTTTCCTTTGTCAGAACTGTGTGTACATGCCTATGTTCTTGAACACGGTCATGTATACCATTTTTTTCATGCTTTTTTCATATCTTTCTGCCTAGAAAGATTTGTTTCTTGGTCTGTTTGGTTTCTGAGTGGTTAGTTTCTGTCTTTAGAATTTAATTATTTAGTGAGCTAACTATTTTGAATTATCTTCTACTTTGAAAATTTTTTGGCCTAGGTTTTCTTTTGAGTGAGTTTTATGATTTGTATTTGAACACACAAGCCTCCTTATAGAGGTTCTTGATCATTCTGGTCCTTTGGAACAACATATTGTTTTCAATATTTGTGTCAAGTTTGATTATTGGTCTACTTGCTTTTCTTTCCATCATTTCGTGGCCTTACACCTTTTCTTGCTTTTTGAAAGTTACTTTATGATGAATTTGAAAGTGTTTCTTTTCTGACTTCTTGGTTAGTTTCTCAAAGCTCTTTGTTATTTTTTGGGTTGATTAACAAGTTGAAGCCCTTTTTGTTCAAGTTTTCATTCATTGTCGAATTGGTAACTTGCAAAGTTTCCTTGTGCTCTTCTTTCGGGCTTTGAGTCTTTGGTGGCATATAGAGTTCTTTCAAAAGGTTGTTTTCATTACTTCTTGAAAAAGAAAAGTCCTTAAAAAATATTGTTTTTGTCTTCTTTCTCCGAGTTTTATTTTTGTTTCTTTTGATTTCTTGAAAGTGATTTTTGATCTTTTTGATTAGTCCTTCTTGTTGGAGAAGATTTTGTATTCGAAATTTATATTCTTTTTAAACACTTAAGTTGGCTTATTAATAAGTTATAAACATTTCCTTTCGTTTTTTTAGAATAGTCTAGGATATTGCATTATCGTGTACACCTTGCGTTAGGGTAGTTTTGCATTATTAAAGCATCAATAGTCTTTTTAGTTTTTGTGAGTGTGAAGTGTGCTATAAGAAAAGAAAAGGAAAAAGTTTTTGCTTTATAGAAGTTTCTTAGAACCCAAGTAGAAATTTCTTTTCATCGAAGAACAAACAATTTCATTTCATATAAGTTAGTTTTTCATTAATTTCTTTTGCATCATACAAACACCATCTGTTTCATTTCCATATTGTCCCTTTGACTTAAAAGAACATCCATTTAAAATCAATCACTTAATAAAATAACCTATAACTTTTTGTATTGTCATTAGAATACACCAACAAGTTTTAGGTTTATTTAGGGCCTCGGATTAGGTGAGCGGAGAGTAAACTCTCCAAGGCCACTATAAATTATAAAACATAGAAGTATGATTAAAGAGTGAAATCCAATAGCGTTAGGGAGATCGGGAAAGCTCTGTGACTGAGAGTTAAGCATGAGGGTTCGTGAAGATAAGGATGAGAGATATCCCCTCCCTTACTTGTCGGATCTTACCTCACGACTATTCCACCTAAATTCTGATAAGAGTTGGTGTCTTTAGTTGCCTATCCTAGGGATTCACATAGGTGGCTACGGAGGGGAATCTCGTGGCACCTGAGGTTGACATTACATCACGTTCAACAATACTTCTAAGGGGCACCCTTGCAAAGCTTGGGGGCTTGCACCAGCAAAGACTGTTGTCTAGAGGTTAGTGTAACTACCTCTAATACCTTCATTAGTAGACCTAGGGTGTAATTTCCCTAGTATATTTTCAGAAGGCCCTTACTATTAAGTTTCTTGTATTTTGGTGTCTCGTCCTAATCACCCGGAGCGAAAATACTTGGAAGTTGTTTGATTACTGATCTCTTTAGGGACATTTTTAGTGTGTGTTATGTGCTCCTAGTCAGCCTAGCTTTTAATTTTATTGAGTCTTTAAGTAGATCTTATAAAAATAATTCAAAGTGGCTGACCGGCCATCTCGACAGTCCCAAACACTTCGTGGGCTTTCACCTATGAGTCCAGAGCCTTCTCCTAGAAGGCATAGGAGCGATTCTGCTAGTGGTTTTCAACCAGTGGCAGAAGGTGCATCAGAGATTGATCCTTCGCTTGGGGTCATTAATTCACAAGATAGACCTGGTACTACCACAAAGTTAGAGAGGAACACACCAGTTCTTTCTCGAGTACTCTTCCAGTCGGAAGATAGTATTGAAGTAGAAGAGCTTCTAGAGTTGGTTGCAACTCAAAATACTCATCTCCCTCATGATCATCCAGATGTATTGTTATATGTTGGAACTTCGACTTATAGGCCTTCGGGCCCAAGTCCACACACATCTATCCCTTCGATGACCACTATTGGAAGCATGGCATCCACCATGAGTGTTGCAAGCATGCAGACCCCCATATTTGTGTAAGGGGGAGGAACTATTTCCATCCCTAACACTCCCAACACTTCCTTGTTTGGGTCTACTTCCATTCCATGAATGAGTGGAAGCTCTCAAGATAATGCATCCAGTTTTGGATTTTTCCCTTTTAGAATGCCCTCTCAAGGTATTCCTTCAGTTTCGTTGAATACACCATCAATCGCCTCCACATCCATGATGAGTGGATCAGCTTCTTTTCAGGGTTTCCCATTTGGAAGTGGTCATACACCACACTCCAATCCAACATTAGGGTCTATGCCTTTTCCTTTCACAAATCATGGTGGTAACCACTTCTAGAGTTGGACAAACCTTGTGGTTAGTGGGATAGGAGTTGGGAGTCATTTTTTTTGCCAACAAGGGAATGTGTCGTATTCCTCGGTTAATTAATTTCAAAGTTTTTCACCCTTTGCTAATGCTTGGAACCCTTATCAGGGGCTGTTAGCTCCTTACAATACTTCATTAGGGGGTAACTTTACTGGTTATGGAGGATTTTCGGCTGGAGTTGGTCAAAATCCAAGTTTTGCTGGACCACAAGGATCACCCTTTGGTGTAGTAGGTTCTACAAGTTACTTCGGGCAACCTGGTGCCTTTCCAAATCCAGGTCATTCTTTTCAAACCTATGGGAACCCTGCCTAGTCCAGATGGAATCCCTAAGGTCCTTCACAACTTCCTTTTTTAGCCACGCTTAATCTACCAGACTTGAATAAATTGACGAATGATCCAATTGGGTACAATCCAACTTAGCTTCTGGTCCCAACCAAACTTCCATCGGATATTCCAAAATTCAAAGGGAAGAATGGTGAAGACCCAAGAGGCCATGTCACCACATTCCATTTATGGTGCTCATCAAACTCGCTGATCGATGATTCAGTGAGGTTGAGATTATTTCAGTGCACCTTAATGGGGAATGCGGCCAAATGGTATATAGAGTTGCTAGGGGGAACTTTTACTTCTTTTAGTGATTTGGCTAATGTTCTCTTAAGCCATTTTTAGTTGCCTATCTGTTATGAAGCTAGAACTGAACTTCTGGCCAATTTTCATCAAGACATGACAACTCACATTTCGGATCATATCCAGGAATGGAGATGGAGAAAGAGGCTTATCAAAGCTGAAATTCCACCTGAGTTTTGTTGGTTTGTTGGGGCCTGACCTAGGTTCGGAGGTGATTTAACCAAACAAATCTTGAAACTACTAGGACTTTTGGCAATAGTTTGCGGTGCGCGGACTGAGGTCTCACCCAAGGTAGTATGGGAGGGTGCTAGAACTAGGTTTCCACATCCTAGGGATGTCTTGATGAACTCCATGAAGTTCAAAAACCAAACCTGCACACTTGCACTGCTCTGTGCAACCATTTTTCCTTTGCAATTTGTGCAACTTCTTCCGCGTAGCTCTATAAGGGGCGCTAAGAGGTGCTGTCTAGATGCTTTATTCTTACTGTGTTATTATTATAGATCTTAACTTAATTGTGTGCACCCAATATTCTCCTTAATTATTGAACATTCATAACCAGTGCATGTAATCATAAAACTGTCAAGAGATGCATAAATATAACAGAAGCATAGACACATAATATTTCAAAATTAACTTATCTTTTATTAATTCTCTATCCAAGTACAATTCCAACTCTGCCCTACGCACTCAGCTATAGGGGTCTGTGCACATAGGTGTGGACTCTACCAAGCCTCTGTGCGCTTAGCTGTAGAGCCTCTTCCTACTACTACAACCCAAGACTCAGACTTATAGACTCAGAGCTAATTCCTCATCCAAAATAGCATATCTCTTACATCTTAGAGCCGCGCTCTATTTATACAATCCCATGGTCCACAGACCATGGGTGGGCCAACCTTACAATATATTAATTTATATTTTCAAGGGCGGACAACCCTTTGACTTGACCATTTACTTTGTGCTCTGCACCCACGTTTCCCGAGGTCTTTACATTAAACTTGACCAAAATTCAGGCTTCAAGCCCCAAAAACATGCTATGGGGGGATCCACTGTCTAACAGGCCCCCAACACAATCATCATGACTCATCCTCAAGTTACTCAGTTGGTGTGGTGATCTTTGCGCTAATTCCATCCAACTGTGCCTGTGCTATGAAGGTTTGCAACGCACCATGCTGCTATCATCTAGATCTGCTCCATTTCTACTTCTGAATCATCTGTGTCTGACTTGATTCTCTACTTTGATGTCGGCTACTGGTACCTATGTTTATAGTCCGACACCTTTGTCCGACTTCTCAGGTCATGAAGACTGTGCTTTGGTTGGTTAGTCAGACAGTCAGCCCACGCATGTAGGGCTTCAGGCGACTGCCATTTACTCTTCTTCGGAAGGGTTCTCCATTAAGTTTGACTAGCTGGATCGCGCCTCTGTCTGTGACTTCTTTTACCACATATGGTTCTAACCAATGCATTCTGAATTTCCCAGGAAATTTTTTGAACTTGCTGTCATACAGCAACACTAAATCATTTACCTTGAATGTGCAAAACTTGATATGGCGATTGTGCCAATCTTTCTCGCATTGTTTCTGTACCTGCTGATGGTATCCCGCCAGAAAGAATTCTTCCTCGAGTTCTTCCAATTGTCTGAGTCTCTCTGCCAAGGTTTCATGGTCTGACATGCCTGTAATTGCTGCTATCCGCAAACTTGGTACGATGTATTCCATTGGCATGATTGCTTCCATTCCATAGACCAACCTGAAAGGTGCCCGACCCGTCAATTTTTTGCATGTGGTTCTATATGCCCATAATATGATAGGTATGCATAGGTCCTAGTTGTTACAATGCACGTTACATGCTTTGGTCAGCGCAATCTCCATAATTTTGTTGAATGCTTCGACTGTCCCATTAGCTTGCGGATGGTACAGTGTGCTTTACTGGTGATACACCTCGAATTCCTCGGTGAGTGCATTGATGGTTTCATTCAAGAAGTGCATCCCATGGTCACTCATTAAAATTTTCGAGCAACCAAATCGTGTCAATAGTTTTCGAACAAAAATTTCGCAGCTGTAGCAGTCGTGCAGTCCTTAGCTGGTTATGCTTCTACCCATCGGGTCAGGTATTCTGTCGTGGTGACGATGTATAGTGCACCTGTCTTCCCCTGAGGTTTGATTGGTCCCACAAGGTCGATTGCCCATTTTTCAAATGGCCGCAACGTCATCTATGGATTGAGTGCCATCTCATCCCTTCGTGATGGTTTCCTAGTCCTTTGACATATGTAATAGGCCTGATAGTGTGCTTTCGAATCTTGATGGAGGGTTGGCAACCATAGCCCAGTGTGAAGAATACTCTGTGCTGTCGCGCATCTGGTGTACTATCCTCCTGCAGCCTCCCCATGTGGTTCCATGAGGATCTGTCCTCATTCAAATTCAAGTACACATCTTCACAATATCTCATCATTTCCCATTTGTTGGCTCCTTGCCTGTCTCAATTCATGAAAAGTGATCTGGTCCTACATTTAGGCATCTCGGCTTTACGATGACCTCAAAGTCATATTCTTGAAATAGTAATAGCCATCTACATATGTGCCCCCAAACACAGGCTTTTTCACCAGGTATTTCAACGCGGAATGATCGATATACATCTTGAAGTGCCCGCCAAGTAAATAGTGTCTATATTTCTGGAGTGCGTATACCATTGCCAACCCTTCACACTCAATAGTGGAGTAGTTCTTTTTGGCTTTGGACAACCGCTGAATCGTGAACACAATCGGGTGATCCACACCTTCTATGCCTTCCTGCGTAAGTATAACTCCCAGCGCAATACACGACGCATCAACATGTACATGAAATTCTACATCCCATTTTGGGAGACTAGGATGGGAGCTGATGCCATTTCCTCCTTAAGAACATCCAAAATTTTCCTACAATCATCATTCCAAAAATACGTAGCGTCCTTTTTCAATAGTTTTTCCATTGGCGCTGTTATTTGTGCATAGCTCTTGAAAAACTTTCTATAGTAACTAGTGTGCCCCAACGTAGTGCATAGTTGTTTGACACTTCACGGTGCTTCCAGATTGAGAATAATAGCAATCTTCGCAAGATCCACCATCAAGCCTTATTTGCAGACCACATGGCTGATCAAGTTTCCAAAGGAGATGAGGAAGGTGGACTTCTTAAGATTCAGTGCAATCTGGTGTCATCGGGAAGTATCTAGCATCAAACGTAAGCTTGTTATACGGTGTTTAACTAACCCAAATATAGTCCAATCATCCAAATAGACCTCCAAGAACTTATGGATGTATTCCTTGAACGCGGCCACCACTACGCGTGAAAATATCGCTAGCGCATTCTTCAGTACAAAGGGAATAATGGTGTATTGAAAATGACCCCATTCGGTTGCAAAGGTTGTCTTGCTCCTATCTTTTGGTGTGATCTTGATTTCATGGTACCCTAAGAATCCATCCATGAATGAGTAATCTTCCTGACTACCAACATTCTCTAATACTTCATCTGTAAATGGTGTTGGGAATGGATTGTGAACACAAACATCGTTAAGCTTCCTGAGGTCCACGCATATTCTAATTTCACCCTTCTTTTTTTTCTCCTGTACCACCATGGGACTCACCCAGTCAGATTCTTCCACTGGTTCAATAATTCCGGTTGCAAGGATTTTGTCTATTTTATCATGGAGCTTTTCTTTATACTTTGGATTCAAATGGTAAGGTCGCTGCTTAACAGGCTTCACGTCTGGTTTTAGAGTGATCTTTATCATCCCTAAGTCACCAATGATCCCCTTTAAGTCTGTGATTTTGGTCGAGAACAAATCTTTATATTTCGGAGTAACTCGACGACCTTATCTACCGTAGCATCATCCTAATAATCCACAAGTGTCACGTACTTCGGCTCCGCATTTGTGCCAATGTTTACCTGCTTTGTTTTTAGTGGCTTAGTGATTTCGGGATCCTCAATCAATGGTCCTCGAACTTTGCAACACCCCTTAGTTTCTGGAATATTAATATTTCGGGGGTCATCATCATCTTCCTCTACTTGCATGTTATAACATTCTAGGGCATTGCTTAACTGGTTTTCCCATGCTGGTTGAACTACTTGCCGTGGTTCCTGTGGTATTTTGAAGATGGCGGCTTTTACAACTTGTATTGCGTCATCAACGATATCCAACCATCAGCCTTCAAATGTGAATGTTAACAAAATTCACGGAAGACATCCCATTCACCCGTACCATGTCGAAGTTCCATTTTAGTATACCAATTCATGGGTATGACATCCAAGGTATGGTAGAATAAGTGTACGCATTTAGGTTGAGTTTCTTCCCCATAGGACTTGGTCCATTTCACGAGGCGCGTGCATGGGTCATCTCCTCCATCGTATTTATCTTTTATCCATACTTGCGGTTTCCCAAATCGTAGGTGCATCATCCTTCTACACCTGTGCCAGTTTTCAAAATTTCCTTGATGTGTTCCCCATCGGCGCGCAGGTGTCACACATAGCACCCACTTCAATGCATCGAACCACTATTGTTCCGGTACTGTGCTTTCAAACTTGCTTAAGAACTCATCAACCAATATCAATCCATCATATGTTGGCAGATCTCTGGCCTGGGTTGTTACGCAACACAGTGATCTAATCATCATGTTGCAATTCAGTGTTGCCACTTCATTCAACTGATTGTGGCAGTGCTCATCTTCTTCGTCTGATTTTGAGGTGCAAGAACTTGCACGATCCCAAAGATCCTTCCATCTATAGTTGGATTGACTCAATCCTGATCTTACACAGTTATATTGTAGATACAATCCAGCTCATCGTCACTTCCATCGTCGCACATAGGTTCGGTATAGCGCGCTCCTTTGACTAGATCTAGAAGAACTACTATGTGTAGGGACGTTTTCTCAAATACCATCTTCCGCTTCTTCAAGTTGATGACTCCATTCATACCAGTGGCCCAGTGTATTCCTAGCAACACGGGATAAGGATTGCTATAATCGACAATCTCTATTACTTCAAAGTCCGTCTGTGTGCTCGCGCCTTCGATATCAATTGTTACCCCTTGTAACCTCCTCAAGGGAAAATTATTTTGTTGGTTCACCATTCTTAATTGAATAGGGGACCACTGTAATGCGGGTCTACCCATGCGTTCCCATGTCTGCCTTGGTAACACAGTCACATCCGAACCCATGTCTAGTATTACCTGATCCATTTCATATTCGCCAATCTGCACTATCAATCTCATTTCCCTCCTTGTGCGTAATGCATGCTTTCCCAATTTCTAAACTGCACACGGTTCCCCTGACCCTGTGCATCTAGTGATCAACTCTTGTAGTCCCTTAATTTCCTTATTGTTGCGCAGCAGTTTTGTGCATGTCTCTAGAAAGGTAGTAAGCATGAAAGGATCCATCCCTAGATCTAGTTGATCCTTACTACCTGAAGTGGAGGCCTGTGCGAAGCTCTTCTTAGCTTCCATGAACGTCTCCTTTGTGCGTTCTAGGTAAAACTTAGGTTCCTTTGTAGGAGTCTTGCAAACCCATGTATCTTCCTCGGGCTACTTCCCATTATCCTCCCCTGTGGTCAAACCTCTTCTGAACATCATGTTCACATTTGGGTCTTCTTCGCGCGGTTCACACCTCATCATTTGGATATTCTGAGTCCTCAATTGCTGGAGTATTCCTTTCTCACGCATGTGTGTGATCAACATAGGACAGTCTACTGCTTCATGATTGAATTGAGCACAATATGGACAGGATATTCTCGTTGGGTTGGTACAATCATCGGCATAGTTCCCTAGTCTCCCGCAATTGTAGCAAATTAAATGTTCATGTCCCCTTCCTGGTCCCATTCCTCCTCGTCCTTGACCTTGCCCCTAAAAGCTAGCATGTGCCATCTCCACGACAAGGTTGAGGCCTCACATTTTTGTCTGCATTCTATAGGTCGGGTTCCGATCCATCATTAAATCATAGTTGCAACAAGTGCGCTCATCATGGCCCACTGACCTACAGAAATTACACAATAGTTGTTGGGGTGCCGATGTATACTTCTGCAACAAATGACAATTATCCATCGTGCATTTTCCTCCTATTTGACAGATCGTGCACCATAATGCGGTTGTCGCACTCAGCCCTGCCTGTGCCTCTGGTCTCAACAAAATTGGCCCCGCTCCTACCAAGTAGTTCGCGAATACTGGACAGTGGTCCTTGTCATGGCTCTGGCCTTTGCATTTTCTACACCACACTTCCTCGCATTCCTTTGGCCGCGATGCCCTATCCTGCTTCAAGCTCTGCATTTCCAGGTAGAGATTCTATAGTTGCGCGTGGATTTGTTGAACTCCCAGCCCCGAATCCTATATTGGTGTCTCATGCAACCTCATCGCCATTTCCAATGTTTCAGCCTGTGTATAAATTTTCTTTTGCAACAACACTATCCTTAGGTGTGGTGTTAGAGATGCCACAAACCATGTGCGATATTGTGCATATGTGAGCATCATATTAGCCTCGCGGATCATACTCTTTAGTCGCTGATCTGGATCCCAGGGGGTCTCAACTGGAGGCATCGTGATCTCTTTGAACCTAATGATTAACTGTGTCTCTGATTTCAACCAGCTAAATTATCTGTTCAATGCATTATGGATCTCTATTATTGCTACATTTTGGTGGTCATTAGACTGCTTGATATACCATGTCAACACGTGATCCTGCAGTGCGCTCCCAATGTAGCCTTCTTAATGTTGTCATCTGTGACCCCTTGCACTTCCCATGCTACTCTTACCATGAACTAGAACTGGTCTGGATCCTCATTCCCTACTCCTTTGAATACAGGTAGCTTAATCGTGCTTGCCATGCCGAACTATGAGGTTGGTGGAGGTGGAGTGGGTGGAGATGGAGGTGAAGGAGGTGAAGCGGGTGGTGGCGTGGGCAGAGGTGGTAACTACGGAATGTGCTACTTTATCAAACTGACCGCACTTATCAGAGAGACCCGAGCGATCTCCTCCTCGCTCTCTCGTGAAGGTGAAATTAAGGGACTATTTCCTACTTCCCCACTACCTTTGTAGATCTTTTTGCTCCGTGTTGTTCCAAACATTAATGTATTTGCATAACCCGCTTTTCACATATCAACATCTTAATCTAGGTATTCAAAGATTTAATGTACTTACCTCACAGTCCCTTGAGAAACCGTCGTTCTACTTCACCGTAGCTCATGGTCGTGTCTATTACAAACTTAGTGATAAATCCCCCTATTATTCGGGTCGAGCCAATGGTCCACAACTCGCGCGATCTTATCTTCTGATGCCTCTACTCTACGCACTAATTCAGAGTCCACACTATCAATTGGTTGAGCTTAAACCTTCCTTGGCTATCGGCTAACCCCACGATCCACTCATATAGTTCAGAAGTAATGGACACAAAGAAGATCTCATGGATTTCTGTATACATGTAGTGATCCCGCCACCTTTTCTCGAATACCTGCGGAGTTCCGTTTTCCTATGTCATGAACTCATGAATCTTCTTGCCCAACCACTCTCCAATTTCCTTCTTTGTTGGGTTCCAGTGGCACAACATCAGACATCCCTTAGGCAGATCTCGATCCCAACAACTGAACCATTTGTTGGCTTGTTGGGGCCTGACCGAGGTTCGAAAGTGATTTAGCCAAACAAATCCCAAAACTAACTATCCTTTCAACAATAGTCCATGGTGCGCGGATTGAGGTCTCACCTGAGGTCGTATGGGAGGGTGCTCGAACCAGGTTTCCACACCCTAGGGATGTCTTGATGAACTCTATGAAGTTCTCGAATCGAACTTGCACGCTTGCGTTGCTCCATGCAGCTGTTTTTCCTCTGCAATTTGTGCAACTGCTTCTGTGTAGATTTGTAAAGGGCGTTAAGAGGTGTTGTCTAGATCCTTTATTCCTACTATGCTATTATTATAGATCTTAACTTAATTGTGTGGGTCCAATATTCTCCTTAATTATTCAACATTCATAACTAGTGCACACAATCATAAAACTGTAAAGAGATGCATAAATATAATAGAAGCATAGACAAACAATATTTCAAAATCAACTTATCTTTTATTAATTCTCTATCCAAGTACAATTCCAACTCCGCCCTATGCACTTAGCTGCAGGGATCCGCACACATAGCTGTGGACTCTACTAGGCCTTTGCGCACTCAACTGTAGAGCCTCTTCCTACTACTACAACCCAAGACTCAGACTTATAGACTCATAGCTAATTAGTCATCCAAAAGAACATATCTCTTACATCTTAGAGCCGTGCTCTAATTATACAATCCCATGGTCTGCCGAACATGGGTAGACCGAGCTTACAATATAATAATTTATATTTTCAAGGGCGGACAACCCTTTGACTTGACCATTTACTTTGCGCTCTATACCCGTGTTTTGTGGGGTCTTTACATTACACTTGACCAAAATTTGGGCTTCAAGGCCCAGAGACATGTTATGGGGGGGTCCGCTGACCAACAAGTTCCGTATTGAATTATTTTTAAAATCCTTACAACCTAAAATCTCTAAGGATGTTTCACTTTTTGGTGTTTATTTGGAAGAGCAGGCTATTTTTCGAGCCCAACAATTAGAAGTGATATATTCTCAGTCTGGGACTCTTTAGAAAATATTACCTGACGCTCCTAGATCCAATGTTGATTTAGCCAAACCGAAGCCTGGCCCTCACACCAATGGTGTAGTTGGATCAATTGACACAAATACGGTGAATCTTTTGAACCAATTGCAACAATTGGCTTTACAAACTGCTTCTTCTAACCGAGCATCACTGTCTACACCTTTACCCTCTCAACCTATCTCCATTAACGCCGTCCAAACTTATAACCTCAAAGGAAATCAACAATCCAATGGGAAGAAAAAGGGACGAGATAAGAACAAGAATCAGGAAGGGAAGGGTAATGCGAACAAGCCCGGTAATGGTGCCAGTGAGGGTAGAAAAGAGTTTAAGAAAAAACTTAAATTTCCATGCAAGTTATGCAATGGATATCATTTGACTCACCTCTTCCCCAAGATTCAGGATGCTCAGTGCTTGTTAGTGCAGCAAGGGTCCTCTAGCTCTCAAGCTATCCTGACTAACTCTTTTCCCCAAGGGTAGCAATTACTTGTTTCTGTGAACTCGAATGCTAGTACCTCCGTAGGGGGCAACTAGGAAGGGAAAATTGCTCGAATGTGTATATGATGCCCTCGCATGTCAACATTGCCACACGCGCATGTGATTACAGTGAAATAGAAAAATCTAAGGAAAAATCTGTTCCCGAAACGTCAGGCCCACTTCATATTGAGAAACCCTCTTTTGATTCTATACCTCAGATACCAAAAGGTTCCGCTAAGTGCTTGACGAGTAACCCTAATGCTAGGGTAGCCTAGAACTACTCGATTGTAGAAGATCTGGCTCAAAGTCCATGTGTTGCGTATGCATTGGAGGTACTCCAGTCGTGTCCTGGTCAAATAAGTGCTTTGCTTTCGGTAATCTGAGCAGTAGATCCAAAAAATTCTTTAGTGCTCACTTTTGATATGCTCAATGTCAAAAAGATACTTCCTCATCATATGGCCTTCTAGATAAAGTCTACTTACCGGAAAACCAATATTTTTCAGATAGTTATAGATGAGGGAGCTTCTGCATGTGTAATGTCTATGTCATGTTGGAAGGCCATTGTATCACCTTCAGCAGTTCCTTCACCGACTCTCTTAACAACATTTGATGGTCATTTTCATAGGCCACACAGAATTATCCCAGCTTTTCCTATAAGTGTTGGAGGAAAGGTCATTAATATTGAGGTATAAATCATTGATGCCAACTTGGATTACAACCTCCTATTGGGAATAAATTGGATTTATGATATGGACACCATAGTTTCATCTCTATTTCGCATCCTTTGTTTTCCTCACGAAGGGAGAATTGTTAAAATTGATCAATTAGATTATTCTCTAGGTGATTCTCGTGCAACTTCATATTCTACCATTCCATTGGTGGATAATCCTCATCAGCCTATAGAGAATTTAGGAGTAGGGATGTACTCTTCCTTGATGGGTATATTTGATCTTCCCCCTCCTACAACTAGAATCAATGCAATTTCATCCTCCAAGGGGCCTTCACAGAAAGATTTCTTTGAAACTCATTATTTTTCGGACCCTTGGACCTTACCTTCATCTATGACCATATTAGATGGAGGCCAGGTTGGTGAAATGGAATTCCCCATGTCTGTAGCAAAGCTTAGTTATCAATCTATCATTAACTCTGCAGATAACCATCCCACTCCTTTTTCAGAAGAGGATTTAGATGGTGATGTGGCTCTAGCTTGGACCCTTGACTCCACTTTTCATTTGGATTGCTTAGATACAGTTTTACCATCTGATGAAGCAATTTTAGAAGCGATGATGGGTATAGATCGACCTTGGGAATATTTACATCATCAATCATATTTTCTTCCACCGTTGCAGGAATTCGAATCCAGGTTCTCCAATTTGCTTACTAGTGATCTTTGTACAATGTCAAACCTTTTGGCTCCAACACATTTATTTGTCGAAGGTAATATGTTGATTATCTCAAAACCTGTACCTATAAACATCTCTAGGAATCCTGACATTATAGAAAATGTCTTCATTAGAGCCAATTGTTCCCCTGAAGAGATTCAAATTTACACCAGTGCCTTTAAAGAGTTTAGAGATGTGTTTTTTGGTCTTATGAGGAAATGCCTGGTATTGATCCATCTATAGTCCAACATGAGATCAAGACGTATGAGAACGTCAAGCCGATTCATTAGAAGCTTCAGCCGGTCAATCCTTGGAAAGCAGTAGCTATTAATGTTGAAGTAGAAAAGCTGCTAAAGGCGGCTTTCATATACCCCATTCCTCTAACAGAGTGGGTTTCTAATCCAGTCCCAATAGACAAAAAAAAGGGAACGATCCGAGTCTGCATCGACTTTAGGGATTTGAACAAGGCTTGTCCGAAAGAAAATTACCCCACACTGTTTATTGATCAGATAGTTGATGAATGTGCAAGTAATGAAATTTTCTTATTCGTGGATAGATTCTCTGGTTATATTCAAATATCTATCTGTCCAGAAGACCAACATAAGACAACTTTTATTTGTCCCTGGGGTGCCTTTGCATAAAAAAAGATGCCTTTTCGCCTTAAAAATGCTGGTGCTACATTTCATCGGGCCATGTATTATGCTTTCCATGACATCAATCATGTCATTGAAGCATACTTGGATGATTTAGCTAGTTGTTCTTCAAATAGAATCAATCATCCCAGTCACCTTCGGTTAGTTTTTGAGAGATGTCGATTTTACAAAATCTGATTGAATCCGAATAAGTTTATTTTCACTGTCACATCTAGTTGGTTGTTAGGATTCATCATATCAACTAAAGGGATTCGAGTTGATCCCTTCAAGGTTGAGGAAATAATTCAGTTGCCTCCCCCGTCTTCCATTCGATAACTTTAAAGTCTCCAAGGAAAGGCAAATTTCTTGACACGGTTTGTAGAAAGCTATGCTGAGATAACTAAAGGATTTATGTGCTTGTTGAAGAAAGAAGTTCTGTTTTTATGGGATGACTTTTTGTAATGATCTTTTGATGCCTTGAAGTAGGCATTAATCTTTGCCCCATTGTTGAGCCCACCGGATTATGGCAGAGATTTCCTTTTATATCTTGCAGTGGCAGAATCAACCATAGGTATGGTTATGGTTTAGGAAGATGATGCTCTCGTGGAGCATGTGATTTACTACTTGATTCAAGGCTTGGTAGGTCCTGAACTACTGTTACACAGTAATGTCACTGGCCTCATATCCCTTGATCTTGGATAAAGTCAGTCCCTGAGCGACATCTTCTCTGTGTCATAACTCAAATAAATGTGTCCACATCTTCCCAATCATTTAGGAAGATTAACAAATGCTCTTTAATCCTGAAGATTGACCCTTTTTACCCATGTTTCTATATCGTTGCAAGTAAACCTCATTCTTCTTGCGACGATTTCCTGTGATGAACTAGAACATCGTGACGTCGTCGTAGGGGTACATATGTTCCCTGCGACAGTCAAATTTTAGGGCTTGTCGCAAGTCCTCAAGATATTTCTTGTGACAATGACTCTGAATACACTGTTGCCCCGTGATGTCGTCTCTAAGTCCGAGTGTATGACTCGTGATGATCCAAATATGGCAAATTAGTTCAAAGAAAATGTTTTTGGGTGGTTCTGGAACTGGTTGCTGGGTCAAGGAAGTTTTCTTTTCCTCCTTTGGGATGGTAGTTCCACCTTTTGAGAAACCTCCCTTGGGGATAAACTCACTCTACCTCATTTATGGGGGATCCTCCTCTTATAAAACCACTCCCCATTGCTATGATCAACTAGTTTTTGGTATTGAGAAAATTAGCTAGTTTTGGTGTGAGATTGATAGTTTGCAGTGTGAATTGATGACAGTCTAGAAATTGGTTGTGGATTTCCTTAGCCTTGTACTAGTGCTTTTGAGTGAGAGCAGGAGTTATCAGCCACTTGGAAGACCCTTTTGAGAGTGAATGCTTGAAGAAACATACGAGTTGGACCCTTCGAGGAAGCTTTCAATGTTAAGGCGTGGTTGTAAGCTTTGCTTTTATTCATTTTAACACAATCAATGGTGATTTCCTATGTCATGTGTAAAATATATTTGATAGCTTATGGTTCCATGACTCTGTAGGTAAATAGATCATTGTTGTGCTCTGTTATGTGTTTTGTTGTTCTCTTGTGTTGTTTTAGGAGAATCACTCATCGAGGAAAAGGAAATGATAGTTGAAGCAGTGCAACGAAAGCCCCATCGAAGACTGGTTTGAGGTAGGATCTTTCAACAATGACTGTTTAAGGAAATTAGTTGTTGTTTTGTCTTGTTGTGACTAGACCTACCCTAGGGCTAGAGGGGTTGCCTCTATCCACAGAGGGAACATTTCCTACATTAGTCTATGTAGGAAATGTTCCCTCTGCAGATATAGGAAACCCCTCTAGCCCTAGAGTGGGTCTAGTCACAACAAGACAAAACAAAAATTAATTTCCTTAAATAATCATTATTGAAAGAGCCTACCTCAAAACAGTGTTCAGTGGAGCTTTCGTTGCACCGCTTCAACTATCATTTCCTTTTCCTCGATGAGCAATTCACATGAAACAACAAAAGAGAAAAACAGAACACAGAACAAAGCACAACAATGATCTATTTACCTACAGAGTCAAAGAACCATAAGCTATCAAGTATATTTTAAACATGACATAGGAAATCACCATTGATTGTATTAAAATGAATAAAATCAAAGCTTACAACCAAGCCTTGATGTCGCAAGCTTCCTCGAAGTGTCCAGCTGGTATGTTTCTTCAAGAATTCACTCTCTAAAGGGTCTTCCAAGTGGCTGATAACTCTCTCTCTCTCACTCAAAAGCACTAGTACAAGGCTAAGGCAACCCACAACCAACTGCTAGATTATCATCAATTCACACTACAAACTATCAATCTTACACCAAGGCTAGCCAATTTGCTCAATACCAAAAACTAGCTGATCATAGCAATGGGGAGTTCTTTTAGAAGAGGAGGAGCCTCCATAAATGAGGGAGAGGGAGCTTATCCCCAAGGGAGGTTTCTCAAAAGGAAGAAATACCATCCCAGAGGAGGAAAAGTGAACTTCCTTGACCCAACAACCAGTTCTAGAACCACCCAGAAGCATTTTGTTTGAACTAATTCGCCATATCTGGATCGTCGCGAGTCATACACTAGGACTCAAAGACGATGTCATAGGGAAACAATGTATTCAGAGCCATCGTCACAAGAAAGATCTTGAGGACTTGTGATGAGCCCTAAAATCTAACTATTGTAGGGAACAAATGTACCCCTGTGACGACGTTGCGATGTTCTAGTTCATCACAGGAAATTGTCGTAGGCGGAATGAGGTTTACTTGTGACGATATTGAAAAATGGGTAAAAATGGTTAATCTTCTTGAATGATTGGGAAGATGTGGACACATTTATTTGAGGTATGACATAGAGAAGATGTTGCTCAGGGACTGATTTTATCTGAGATCAGGGGATATGAGGCCATTAACAAAGTACTGTGTAACAAATGCCCCCTAAAGCATGAAGGCTGAGAGAGTGGGAGAGGTGAAATGATTTATGAAATCATAATCGAACCAGAACACCATCGCTGAAAGCCTGCAGGTGCAAGTACAACTGATATCTCTGACAATGAAAGAAATACATGTAGTCTAGGCATGGGAGTAGCCATCCAAAAGATAGATAGAATTGGTTTGTGGTATGGACATAGCCATCCAGTCGATAAGACCATATAAAAATAGAGGTATGGTCACAGCCATCCAGAAAGACTCGAGTATGGGTGCAGCCATCCAATCAAAGAGTCACGTATACAATCACGAACCAATCCACGCAACCCAAACTTATGTAATATTAGTCCATGGTCTTGAATCCAAACCAATCATAGTACAATTTCTAACATGCGAATAGATGTGTTGAAGTCGAGCATACTAGAAAATCACTTGATTACCGACCAATGATGTTGTTAACACCCAGGTTGTTCCCTTTGACTCTAAGGGAATACGACCGGGGTAACCACTAACCAGTCTTGGATTACAGCTTCTAGCCAAACTGTAATCAGAGAGGGCTCTCTCTTTAAGATTTGTCACTGTTCTAATGGAGTTTTTAGGCTAGCTATGAAGTGAATGTTTGATTGTCTTTTATGTTTGGTTGGGAGGATGTTTTTTATATCTTTTAGAGTGTTCTCTGCAGGTGAAACTAATCCATTGGGCAATGGGGTCTGTAGCAGTTGCTTTCTTGAGATCCTGGATTAAGTGTTGCTGGGATTACAGGGCCTGTATGTATTTCATAAAACAAACTGTAAATTTGTGAGGGTGAAGTGAAAACAACTAGCAAAGAGCATTTAAGAATTCCTTACTGAGCTGGGTAGTGGGGAAAGAGGTCTATTACTTAGGAGCAATTAATTGAATTCCTAAAACAAATAGATTACTGCGATGATATGGTGTGAAACGTAGCACTTAAGAATTACTCTTTCATTACCATAACTAAAGAAAACATATGAAATAGCTTAGATTGAGCTCAGGGTAACCAATGATTAAGTCCTGAGACTATTCTTTTTCCTTGCTACTTAGATATTGAGTACATGGGAAACATGAAAGATATATGAAAGTATAATGAACACATATAAAACAAAGAGTAACAAGAAAACTTATTGAGCCATGAAATACACAGGAATCCTGCAACTTTTAGCCATATACCAGCTAGACATCAGAAACACAATGCTTTTGGAAATCCCATCATCTTTGTATTAGTTGTCTGAAGATTTACAATAGAAGAATAACGAAATAGATCTGAAGAGATTTTTTACATCTGGAGTCCAACCCCTGCTAACAAATGCGAGGGGAAATATATAGAAGTCTATTACAAAATATCTCAGGTATTGAGTCATCTGAGGGGGAAAATATCTGCCTTTACTAGTACTAGGTTTGCAGATGAGAAGTTATTACAATATTTAATGAGTTATAAAGGCTCTTAACTCCTTGTCAGAGAAAATTTGACCTTTGAGGCTCACGGAGTCGGTTGAGCGCTTGGCATAACTGCTGAATGATGTGGCATGTGCAGCTGTAACTCACTGTGTTTTCTCGGTCCTGCCACCTGTGCCTGCTGAGATTGTTGTTGTGGCCTGTGTACCTGTGCTGAGTTGGCTCAGCCTCTATCTTCATACCTGCTGATGTGTCCTTGTCCTGCTGTGTATGAGATTCAAACTATTTGTTTGAGGAAAGAACCGCGATTACTGACTTTGGTTCAACAGTAATTGAATCAATTGCTGCCATGTATCTGGTGGAGGCAACTGATGCTTCAAAATCGACCTTATGGTCTCATCAGCCTCTGTATATTTATAGAAGTGAGGGGGTTCATCAAATAAATGTGCAACTTCGTTTCTAATAAAGAATAAATTATCTATTCTATCAAAAAGAATTTTCCCTGTTACTGGGCCTGCCTCTGTAGATGTACTGGGTGCTTCTTCAATTTGTGTAGCTGCAAAACTGCTTACTCTCTTGACATACTTTTCGTGGGAGAGTAATTTTCCTGAAGGATCTAATATGCTGGGGAGCCCTCTGTCCTATAAAGCCATGAACCTGTTCTGAAACTTATTGATATCAGCTTGCATATCCTGGATCCTTCTTTCCAGGGTCTGAATCAGGCTCCTCATTGTCAGGACTCTTTTGATTAGGGAAATGGTCTCTGTTCTGTTCCCAATCCCCATTCTTACTAGCTGGGAGCTTGTCCTGTAATTTAGCACTTCTATCATCTTGGGGGCAATCTCAGGCATGTTGCCTAGAGATACCCTTGCCCTGTGCAGCTCTTTTCGTGCTCTTCCTATGAGTGCCACTTGCTCATATATGGCCTCAATATATTCCCATTGGTTTGTTATTGATTGGCCAATGGTGGTCCAGATGACCTTCTTGAGTTCTGCTGTGACTTTATCCAGTGAGAGCTCTTTTTCCAGCTCTGAAATCCTCTTTTTCAGGGCCTTTACCTCCCTTTCCCTCTCAACCACATTTTTCTTTGATTTGTCATACTTCTCATTTATTTTGGCTAGGCTATCCTGGGCTTGGCTTAGCTCAGACATCTGGGACTCCAGTACCTGTATTTCTTTCCTGGGTTTCAGCCTATTCTGTTACTGGTGCTGAGGTGGTTGGTGCTGTGGTGGTTGGAGCTTCTTGCTGCATTTGTTGGCTTGGAGGGGTAGTGTCTTGAGGGGTTTCCTCAATATTTATTGTTTCTGGAGGTGGCTGAGAGGACTGCCCTGTCTCCTTCTACTGCAATGCTGCTTCCAATGTCGCTTCTGATTCCTGCAGCTTTTCCTGTGTTTGGATGAGCTCCTTGTATAATGTCATCAATAAGGCAGCTACATCTTTTTCTTGCCTCTGCTGGGCAACCTCATCCGTTTATGGGTGGAGAGTTGGTGGGATTTTCATTTTCTTCTTTATTGCTGCCATATCAGCATCCGTCAGCTTGAGGACTTGTTGTATAGCCTTAACATCATTGGGGTCATTCCCAAAGTCTATTATTACTTCCTCTAAGGCCTTTATCCTATTGTCCTTAGCTTGAGAGGAGGCCTTCTCCAACTCAAGCTGTGCTGCAGTATTATTCAGGCTATTCTGCAGCCTGTAGTTGACTAGGGTTTTATCTGCCAAGGTGGCATAGACCATCTCACCCGTCTGTTTGTGGAGCTCAATTTGATCCATCGGGTGGATGTCTTTTGACAGGACCTCCAGATTGGTCTTGATGTAGTCTGCAGTTGTTTGTGGTTGCTACACTGTTGGAGTGAAGTGGCTCATTGTCATTTTTCCTTCCTGCACATCAAATGCAGACATGAGCCTCTGTTGGTTTGCAGGTGCCATGTTTAGGAGGTGATTGTAGAGTCAAATCTTTATTGGCTCACTCCTTCTTTTGGCATCTTTGAATTGTTGTTTTATGCTTGCACCTGTTCCCTGCTGCTGCCCTGAGGAGCTCACTTCTCCCAATGCTTCCCTGTCTTGCTCCTGTTGCAAGGATCTGGCAGAAGCCTCCATGCTTGGCATTTCCTCCTCTGAGAAGGGATTTAGTCTTTGCCTCTTCTCTACTGTTTCAGTGAGGGCTCCCTCTCTCTCTTTCTGCTAGTGTCCTCCCTTTGAGGGGTCTGGAGGACAGAGGAATCAACCCTGGAGTCTTGCCTCGGAGGTGCCAGTGGTGCTGTTTGTTCTTGGGTAGCCATCTGGGCCTCTCCTTTTTGCTTTTCCTGACCCTGTTGGTCTGCTTGTTGTTGTTCCTGCTGGGGCTGCTGTTGTTGGTCTTGTTGGCCCTGTGGTTCCTCCATGATCTTTTCCTTTCCTTTGCTCTGATCTGTGATTTTCACTTCTTCCTGCTGTGTTGCAGAAGATGAAGCAACTGCTGCTGTTTGAGGCTTTGGGAGAGCAAGTACTTGAGAAGGACATTCCAAGTCAGCCATTTTTAACAAATTCCTTCTAGCTCTTTCAACTAGCTCTTCTTGAGTCACAGGCTCTTTTAGTGTGTTTCTCCTCCACTTTGGTTGATTAGCATGTCTTTGAATGTGGAGCATGCTCTCGTGCTCATAGCTAGAGAGCTTGTTTTTCTGCCTTTTCGTGGATATAAAGTTGTTTGGGTCATAGGGCTTCCAAAGGAAACTTAGTTTTAGGCCAAGGCCTTCTAGCATCCTGTCTGCCTCCTTCCATCCTTCTCTTTTGTTTAGGATAAAGTGGCCAAGTTGATTTCTCACTTTGAGCTGTGCCCTTTTACCCTTTCCTGCAAAATGCACCTGATCGGCATTGCCAAATTGCCTGAAATATTCCAAGGCAAATAGTCTCATAGGCACATACCTGGGCAATTTGTATGGGCGCAGCTCACACCCATATATTCTGATCACAGTGTAGTGTTGGTAGAAGTACCAATCCCCTATACTGTAGGCACTGGATAGCTGCAGAATCCTCTGCATCTCATCAGATAGCCTTGGTGGGGGTGAAGTCACAAAGAGAGACATAGCTGGATGGATGAATAGGTCTATGAACTCTGAGTATGTGTATGGGGAGTATGTGAGGATGTGGAAGACTGAGGTCCAGTATACCACTGACCTAGGGTTGCCTGCTGCATCAGTTCTCTTGATCTCAAAGGAGAACTTCTCATGTTGGTAGTAGAGAATGAGATGATAGATGTATGAGGTGTATCTGAACACCTTTTCTCTGGACAAGTGTAGAAATTGCTCATGTATCTTGTCTGAGATATATGTGGCATAATCATAACAAACAGGGGCCTTGCCTGGGGAAAACATTTTCATCATCACTAATACAGTTTCCTCAATAAACTCTAGTGATTTGTACCCCAGCACTGAGCTTATCATGTATGCCAGGTCCAGACCCAGTTGATTTAGGTATCCATCAAAAATGGGAGGGTGCAGCACTGTGTCAGAGTTTGTGATAAACAATTGATTCAGCTTTATGATCTGTGCCTCTGTCAGTACCTTAGCTCGTTGGTTGATCAGGTCTAGCAGGGACAAAGGAACCAACTCCTTCTGGGTTTTGAACTGGAGCATTTCCCTGATGGCCTCAGGGGTTGTATAGAACACTACTTCACCTTTGGGGTTGAGCACAGCCCTCTGCATGGGGTCATAGCATACAGCACATAGGTGAATCAGGTCAGGGTATTGATTGACCTGAGGTAGCTTGAATATTGGGAGGGAGGACTCCCAAATGCCTAGAATATCTGTTCCATCTCTATGTCTGGCTCTGAGCTCATTTAACAGATTAATGTGGAATGTGCATTTGGATGGGCAGTCCTCTGAGATTTGGTAATCAAGGTCTGCCAAATCTTGCCACTCCAGCTTTCTCTGGGGAGCATTCAGGGGAGTAACATTGAGGGCTACTGATGCCTTAGGAGTATCCATGCTTGCTTGAATGCTTATTGGTAGATAAATAACATGAGCAAGGAGGTTTTCCAGAGGAATGCAGGGTTGCAGAAGAGGTTTACAGCAATTGGAATACTGTTTGGCACTCTGGGAAGGCTATTCCCCGTGTTTAGCAGGCTTCTTTTGATATTTTATGGGTAGGTTATGAGCAATGGTTCACGACTGCGTGAACAGAGAAGGGTTTTTTCCCTAAAATTTTTAGTGTAAAATGGCTTTGCTAGTAGATTTTGACCGTTAATTCTTTGAGGGGGAGATAGATATGCTTAGTTTTGTGGTGAATTGTTGAGTTTCTGCCGTGTTTGGGTATTTTTTACAATTCACTGTGAAAAACCAGGTTGCAAGGAGGTTGATGGGCAAATACCTGTTTAACCAGTTGCTCGGGGTGACACAGCAGTTGGGTGTGAGCTTTGCATTTCTGTGGATGGTCTGGTGTTGACTGGTAAGTTTTTCGTTGTAAAATGCATGCAGGAAGAGTGGAGGTGCTTTTTTCAAAAGTGGTAAAAAACATGAAAAATCTTGAAAATATGGCCTTTTTTGGCATATTGGTGTGCTTTTTGAGTGATGTCAGCATGACGTCAGCATGTGGGTCTGGGTCGGGTGATGTCAGCAGGACGTCATCAGGTGACGTGGCGGCCTGGGACCGGTCCACGGGGGCGATGAAGTGGCGGCCAGGTGGACCAATGGAGGGCAGTGTGGGTGGTCGTGGCGTTGACGTAGGCGCCAGCGGGGTGGGGACGCGGGTGGACAGGTGTCGCCATATCGGGTCCCCTCTTGTACGGCAAGGAATCTGTCAGAGGGGGTTCCGGAGGCTACGCGTGTCCCCGTGTGACGTAATCGTCTGACAGATATTGGAAGGTATCTGTCGGACATCGGGGGCCTTCTGAAATCTATGAGAGCTGTTGATCTGCAGGTGCGTGATCTGACGGTTGTCGGGCAAGGAATCTGCACGGCGGATAAGGTCAATATTTATTAACAGTCGGACGTCGGGCCCCTCCGAAATTCCTGTTGGTCGTAGATCTGGCAGGGCCGCGATCGGATGGTTATCGGGTCAACAAGCTGCACGGAGGCTAATAGTCAACGGGCGGGTTTAAAATATAGTATTTATTGGCAAGTACGCCTGGCGGGACCCTTGGGTTTATGAATAGTTTTCAATAGTTTTTTATGATTTTCTTTAATAAAATCATATTTTCCCGACGACATTAGGAAAAGGCAAAAGCAAAGGTTTTTTGTGCAATTTTTTGCAAAAGGCGTATGAAGGGCAAAACTTTAGGACAAGCGGGTTTTAATGGATTTGTGTGGAAAATGCGCATATTGGCTCCCGACCTTAGGGTAAGGCGGGGAAAGTGGGTTTCATCCTATTTTTGCCTTTTAGTGGTATAAGGGTGCTCAAAAGGGTTTCTCCAAGGGGTTTTTAGGCAAAAGTGGAGAGTTGACTAGGTAGATAGGCTTGGATGGAGACAAGGGGTTAGACTTGGGTTCTTGACGTTAACCAGATGTTAATTCAATGTCCCGGGGGTGGAAATTATGGCTATAATGCCAAGGAAAGGATATTTATACATTGTTTGGGGTTTATACACCATGGTTTTATAATAATAGGGGAAGTGAAGTATAGGGAGCTTAGATAATAGAGTTAGAGGTTAATGAGGGGGGAAATGTGAATGAAGACCAATACAACCAAGTTTTCTTGAAAACAACTTAGTGTAAAGAGTAGATCAAAATGAAAAGAACTTTACACAAGAAATGTGGCTTCTAATGGCCTTAAGAACCACCATAAAACATTGAGTTTCCCTTATGATCATACCTGGTGCAGAGGTGTTAGTTATGAGTGGTAAACAAAAGGAGAGAGGGGAGTTAGACATGCTCCACTGTGTTGTTTTGCCTGTACTTTGCATAGCAAGTTGATCTTGGGGGAACACCATTTCTGCAACCTCATCTACCTACCCAATTATTTAGCCTAACATTTTTATTCCTTCTTGGAGGGTGCACTTGGACTTGCAAATCCTTTGTGTGCCTTTTCTTTTCTATTGGCTTTTTGCTTTCATTTCCTATCTAGCACTAACCTTATCTCTTCCAAGGCCCCAGATTAAGCAGTTGGGAACCTTAGTTTCTCTGCCTGACTACTGATCTGCCAAGTTTAAATGGTTTGGACAGATTTCTTTCTCTATTCTACAACATAAATTGAAAACATGGCATGACCCAGATTAGACTGTTGGGTCATCCATAAAAATTTTAATAGGCCTGAAGGCATGTACACACCTTGTCTT
>APFE031717559.1:94005-122359 GCA_000404065.3 Pinus taeda | reverse complement strand
AAGTGCAATCAGCATTTCAAAGAACCCAGTCATGCATTCAAAGACCAAGCACATACCGATCAAGTATCATTTTCTCTGGGAACAAGTGCTTGAACAAAAGGTCAAGTTGGAGTATTTTCCTTCTAATGAACAAGTTGCTGATATACTCACCAAACCACTGCCCAGGGAGACCTTTGAATACCTTAGGCAAAAGCTGGGGGTTGTTGATGCATCATCTTGTTGTTGAATCTCTTCTGAGTGTTGGTTGTATGCAAGGTTCATCTGGGTATATGCGTACATATGCCGGTTTGTGGATTGGTCGAAGATCGAATGGTACAAGTTCAGGGGGAGCATATAATGCATTGTTGCCATTATGGTAGCACAGAAGGAGATCATGGATGCTGGTCTGAATATTGCTGCGATATGTCTCTTGGTCATTTATGATCTTTGCAGATCTGGTTTATCGTTAGGGGGAGCATGTTCTTAGGGGGAGCATAACCCTTTTCCCTTGATTTCAAAGGGGGAGAATGACGTTGAGGATCTTGAGGCTGCCATCAAGTCCAAAGGGGGAGATTGTTGGCATTATGATTCTGGTATGGCTCTATGATACAGGTGTTGTACTTGATGGCAACTCACTCAAGTGGCAATGGTCTGTTCAGGCTCTCAAAATGAAGAAAATAAGAGCTCCGCATGTATACAGTTCAAAAGACGCGAACCTGCAGGTACATCGTTCAGAAAGTTGCAGTCATGTACGCAGGTTGTCCAAACAGAAGGTACGGACCCCAGTGCACACACTTCCATGCAGTAAAAAGCGCGCTCACGTGGGGTTTCTTATGCTTGGCACGTGGTATTTAGCCCGCCGTTCTTGATCCTATGGTTTTGGCCCGTGGTATAGGATCTATTTTAGCCCCGGTTTGGATCCCTTGTTTTGGTTATTGATGGTTTTGTCCCATGGTGTGAATAAGGGATTGACTATAAATAGGGAAGGAGATCATTTGTCTAAATGGAACTTTGGCAATGGAATATCTGAAGATCTGAAATTTTGGGTGATTGGTTTTTTAAAAGCTAGATCTAATTCAAGGAGATAACTTAACTTAAGGTGAATCTATTGGCATGTCGTGATCTCCCGGGTGCATGAGCAGATCTGTGGATCTGACTGACTGTGGCACATTGGTGTACTGAAAATTTGACCCTAATTAGAAGTCCGCAGGTGATTCGAAGGCACAGTGTGTGGGTACACAACGCAGTCAAAGGCGCAGTGCGTGGGTACGCAGCGCAATCAAAGGCGCAGTGCGGGGTACGCAGTACAGGAGAAGGCACAGTGCGGGGCGGACGCAACACAGTCAAGCGCGAAGTGTGAGGTACGCAGGCGAGAAGAAGGCACAGTGCGGGTCTACGCAGTAAGTCAGAAGTGAAGGTGCAGATCTGAAGAAAAGTTCGCAGAGCAGAAGAACAACCAGTGCGGATCTGCGTAGTTCTGTCTCAGAAGAGTTGCGGATATACGCAGGCCCCTGTTGGTGAAGTTGCGGTCTTATCTTGAAACTATTGATGATTTTCCTTTATCTATTGCAGTAGAGTTCTGGGTTTATATTTCTGGTACTTCTTTTCTGTTTACAACATTCTGAAGAGTTGGGTGATTCATTGGTTCATTGTATAAGGAGATTGGGTAATTTTCATGTACTTGATGATTATTTAATGTTCATGGATCCAGTTTGAAAATTTATGAAACGTGGTCCTTAAAGAAGTAAAAGAGAAAAAGGGGGTTGTATCTCCCTTCCAGGAGAGACTAGAAAACGAGAGAGAGTTGTAGCTCTCTGCAGGTTGTAGCCTGCGTATTGGTAAAGGACTGCACTAGTACAAAATCATTGTAAAAGAAGTTTCTAAGAAGATAGAGACATATTGCAGTAGGTGGTTTTCACCCACATTGGGTTTCCACCTCATATCTGGTGTTCTTTGGTGTGACCATCTGTTTTCTTGTTTCATGCTCATTATTATATATAAGTTAAAGATCAATACATTAATGAAGGTATATTGAAAAGAATTTGATAATACTGATTCACCCCCCCCTCTCAGTATTATTTCCAACACCCACTGAATCCATCTAGTGAAGAAAAACACTTTTTCCCTGCGAAGCCATCTAGCACTTGGTCAATGAAGGTATGGGAAAATGATCCTTCTTTGTGGCTTTGTTCAACTACCTATAATCAACAGAAATCCTCCACTTACCATTTTTCATGGGAACTAACACTAAAGGAGAGACCCACTCACTGTTGGAGGAAGGGTAAATGAATCCTGCATCTAGCAGTTTTTGCAGTTCTTCTTTAACTATATCCTTAAGTGCTGGATCCATCCTCATTTTTGGTTTCCAGACTGGCTTGCAACCTTCTTTGATATATATGTGGTGAGTACATGCTGAGAGGTGCACTCGCTTCATTTCCTTGTAACTCCAAGCGAAGGCTTCTAGGTTTTGTTTTAACATGTTGCATATATTTTTCTCTTCAAGAGTAGAAAGAGATGGATTAATTTTCAAGGTTTCCTTTGGGCCGAATTCTATGGTTTTGACGCTGAGTGGGTTAGAATCGGCTAAGCATAAGTCTATTGGATGGTTTTTCTAGGTTTCCGTTACTTCTTCTTCTAATGGTAATGAACTAGGAGTTGGGCTTTGGAGTGGGTGTTCAATCAAGTCATCCTCATCTTGTTGTCCTCCTCTTTTGGTTGCTTCTAAAGCATAAAGTTAAGTGGAATAAACCTCATATTCTTCCTCCTCCTCCAACCATAAAGGTAAATCATGCTCTAGAGAAGGTTGAGCAGGAGGGTATAGGACTAACTACTTAGACATATGCCCATTCTTCATGGTCATATTCCCAGCTCTGCAACTAATGTAATCATCGACTGTGGCCAACCACGGCCTCCCAAGGATGAGAGGATAACCAATAAGTTTAGCCTTAGGCTGGAGAACTAAAAAATCTGCATGGTACTCCCAGGATTCAATGGACACCATGACATCCTGCACAATTCCCTCATGGGTGGCTGTGGAACAGTTTGCCAGTTGCAGAACTATTCTTTCCTTCCTCAATGACCGTTGGAGGTTGAGCTTGAGCATTGTGTCCTTGGTCATCACATTAATGCCAGCACAAAGATTGATTAGAGTGTGTGGGATGATGGTGCAATTTATTTTCACATGTACTACAAGGCTTCCAAGGTCCAAATGTTTTAGATGTATTACCTACCCCAGCATTAAGTCGGACAACTACTATTTCTGGGAAAACTAGTGTCTTTTCGATCGACTAGCCCTCTAGGTTTGGCAGCTACCCTAGAAATAATAGTTCAAAGCAAATTGTGAATTATTCTATGTATAATAGATAAGAGAAAGAAAAAGGAACCAAATTGGATCTTTCGCTTAACTCCTTGCTTGATCTCTCTCCCCCTTGACAAAGCTTGCAACTCCTCTCCATACTTATCCTGCTTGGAGAGTACCTGTAGAAACACAATAACAAAAAACCATCAAAGAATATTGATCTATTATATCATAAGCATTACAGAATCAAAAATATAATGAACATACAATGGCATTCATAAATAATAACATTCACAATTTCACAGTTATATGGAAGGAAACTCGAGGAACTTTATTAAATAGAAGGGAGAATTACAACCCAGTTGTTCGATCTAGCATCATCCTCCTAGCATCCAAACCCTCTTCACCTCATGAAATAGCAAGATCACACCAACAATACAATGCTCAAATACAAACTATAAGCACTTCCTTGCAAATTACAAAATTCCAGCCTCCAGATCTCTCAGATGAGGGATCCATTTATAGATGTGTGCAAGGGTGTGAGTCATCTCTAGGTTTTTGATTAGTGTCATTCCACTTGTTGCATTTGGATCTAATTGGAGATATCTTGGATCTATTACTCATTCTTGGGTGAATTCAGAGAGGTAAGTGTCATAGGAGAAGTTTCTAGAAGATTCCATGAGCATCCACTTAGCAGACTGTCTCAGACATTTGTCCATCCTCACTCATCACACCCTACAGAAGGCCTCATCAGTATGCATTGCACCTGGATAGTTTAGAAGTCAATATGCATCACACACTGATAGTGGAGTAGTCAGTATAGTCTAGTTTAGGCCAATTCTGGATGGTTTTTCAGGTGGAACTTTTGGGGAATGATGTAATTAGTCGACCATGTTCTTTTAGGGTATGAAACAACACTTTTAGGGGCTGAAGAGCCCTATTTTATCGAGATATAAGATTGGGGTTGAAGTACCCAAATATGTCTATAATAGTTTCCCCCTAAAGCATGAAGTCGTAAATCTTGATGTCAGGTGAAATTATTTACCATGAGGATCTGAGGTTTTGAACTGGAAGGTGACCTATATAACATACAATACAATACATCATCATAATACAATTTTCATGATCTAGCTGAGGTGGGCATTCCCATGCTAAACTTTATAAATTCATTTCATATACATAGAAAAGATAGCCATATACATATGCATACTGGTGAATCTTCAAATGTAGAGTCATCATCCTATTTGGATGATCATTTGTGTGGCTTCTGTGTACATTTGATGTCTTTATTTCCATAACTATATTGTAGCCTGGATGGATAAAACTAGATCCAGGGTCTTCAAACTCATTCAATCTTTGCTGATGTACAAGTCAATCCATGTTTTGAAGTTGAACATGGAAATACATCACCTAATTACTAGCCAATAATGTAAGTCGTTAACAGATGCGAGACGAATCACTAATAATGACAATGATCCTCAAGGTACTAGAGTACAATTCACGTGGTTTGAATATATGATCCAATGCGAACATCATGCAAAATCTTTTAGTTGAAGGCCATTGATGTTAACCTGTCACCAGAAGTGAGAAACTTTCCATTGAGACATGCAAGCTTCAAAGTACTGAAAGGGGTGTTTCTAAGTCAACTTCTTGGATAATGAGCTAGTTTCAAAAAGAAGTGACCCATCATAGGAGTGCCTTAATGTATCCCACATCTATGACACGAAGTGAAGAAAATGATTTTCTAGGAGTGAAAACGATATGACGACACAAGGTTGAGGAATGGCGGTCATGAAAAATGGAGGGTGAAAGTATTGCAGTGGATGAAGCATTAACTGGATTGTGGTTTCTCAACTAAATGACTTCTCTTGAACATATTGGCAACACTGAGATGGATTGGTAACATTAGACCCAAAAGATGGATGGTGTGGAAGATCAATGGTGATATGATCGGTGAAGGGAATAACCCAACCCGACTTAATCATGGTGATGGAGAGAAAGTGTCATGTTCAAGAGCGATCTGCTACCATAAAATTCTTCAAGTTGTCTTCCCTTTTTCCCTAGTAATTGCTGACCAGTTCCTCTTTATTTTTGTCAAGCTTGAGGATGATAACATACGCTTGTTGTATAATTTTCCCTTCGGGCAAACCTGTCACTATGTTTTAACGAGTCTAGAAATAGTGAAACTCGTTCCTGTTTAGGTGGACAAGATTGTCACTATTGTTTTAACGAGTTTAATGACAAAGACAACTCGGTCCTTTTCATGTTTAGAGAGTTTGAAAAGGGATGAAAAGGAAACTCCATAAGTTCTTTTTCATAGGATAATCCCTTATGTTTGAAAAAGGATAAAATAATATGAAAGGGATGACTTTTCGATCACTTTAACGAGCCAAAAATACAAGCAGTCGAATCTTTTTGTAGCATAATCCCTCATGTTCGAAAAATATTAAAACATACTGGAGGAATGGCACTTCCAGTCACTTTAATGAGCTAGAAAGGCCAATTGCCTGACAATCATTTCAAATTTAATGAGTCTAAAAAGAAGTTTAAAGGAGACTCATTTTTGTGGAACGAGTGGTGTTTAGGGTAGCAACTGGTTCCGGGTAAGCTTGAAACTTCGCAAAACATGGTGATGTGAAGAGGTTGGCTAACAAACCAATCATCGTAGTTGTTCCTCAAAAGGGTAAACAATCAGGTGGAAGCGTATGATCGGCCAAAAGAATGGACGTGATGGGAGGAACACAACAAAGTCTCAAAAAGCTAATAGCATGGCAATCACAAAGGTTATTTACCAAAGGTGGGTTCATTTTTTAATGAGCTTGAACCATGGGGAACCATGCTCGGTGTGGTTTCATTGTTTCTACAAGCTTGAAATGAACAAACATATGCTTGTTTCTTAGTTTTATTTTTATGTAGGCTAGAAAAGACAAAAAACTAAAAAAAACTACAAAAGACAAAGCTAAAAAGCTAGAAAAAAGCTAGAAAGATAAAAAATGAAACTGAAAAATGGTTGCATGCCCCCAGCATGATGAAAATAAGAGTCTTCTGTAACCATATGCAAATTACTGTGGTTATGTATGATGGTTTCATCCGTAGAATAGACACAACACTTCCTTGGCTTCGTCCGTAGAATAGACAAAGATGAATGGCGTCTCATACCAATCACATAACCAACAGGGAGACTCATATGGTAGGATGGTTTCGTCCGCAGAATCGACAAAACACATCCTTGGCTTCATCTGTGAAATAGACAGAGGTGAATGGTGTTGGGCCGTGAATACAACCACTTTGTAACACTTATTTCATCCATTTTTACTCTTCTCTATTATATCATTTGTTATAATTTATCATTTAAATTATATTTTATAATGATTTATGCTCTTATAGATGAATATTATTTATTCTCCTTTATTTCTAATAAATTGATGATTATGCATGATTTTATCAATGATAGTTTTAATAAATTAGTTGTAACATTATTTAGCATTTTTAGCCTCCAAGATCATTTCCAAATTGAAGATTTGATCATTAAAAGTGCCAACTCAGAAATGCGCTGGAATAAGAAGTGATAGTTGTGCGGTTGAAATTCTGAGCAAATGAAGAAGAATATAGAAAATCTGGAACATGGGTTTTGTCCAGAACGGACCCAATTAACTTATTTGAAGAACGGTTTGCCCAAATTTGACATGTACTGAGAGAAACGTAGGGTTCTTTGAGCACTATTTTCTTAGATTTGTTGTTGCGGCCGTTTTCCAAATCTTAGCTACAAAGCCAAATTTGCCCTGCTCTTGTTGAAAGATGAATGGAAATATATCTTATTGTTGATCAATTGGTTGGAAATAATCTAGTTTTGTAATAGAATCATGTTGTAATTATCTCTATTGTAACTGCTCTCTACTCTCTCTCTATTTAGATGAAAATAGAGATCAGAGAGGGGAAGGGGGAAAATGATGGAAAATGATGGAGAATTAAGGATTCAGAACTAGAGATTCAAGAATGATGGTGGATTATTAATGATAGGATAGGGATTGTTGCATTGCCATTGTAATCTTCAAAGCTTTTGATGTTGTATTGATTTCACAATTTGAGGATGAATAAATAAAAGGGTTGTTGTACATTCTTCTCATCTAAAGTAGCCCAACAGCATCCGTTGGAGGCTAAGGTCCCAGCCTCTGGTGGAGTATGATGCTGTTGTATTATATATTTCCAATTTCCGCCATGTGATGGTTTGATTTAGTTCCTATTTATTTGAATCGTATTGCCTTACAGTTTCATGTCTTTACAACGAGCTGTTATAATATTTTATGAAATTGTTTTATTGCATAAGTTGAGATTGAATCGTGTGGCTGTTCTTTTCCATCATAACAAAGATTATTATCCTTCTCAACGTATATTGTTATTCTGCTCATTTCAAATATAAAGCTTCGTTGTTCTATTTCAATTATGGTTTCATTCTATTTTCTGTTCCGTTTGATTGATATTCATTACCGATTGTTGTTCAATAGGATTTGGTTATTCGATTCATTTAATTCCAGTTTGCTTCCCATTTACTTTGTTGTTCATTTCTGTTGATTAATTGCAATAGTTTGCTTTTAAAGAGTTTTCCTAGTTTACTTTCCATAGCAGCTTTAGTTCAATTTCGATTTCCTTTTAATTGATTTAAAGCAGGACTGCCAACTATAGAGAACATTGGTTATTAATTCCTCATTCCTAGATTGATTGTCTTGTTCCGGTTTGATTTCACTCGCATCAATTTCTAGAGGAATGAGTTATTGCTACTGTATCCTCGATTGATGGTTGTTTGAGTGAATGATTTAGTTTAGAACATTTCAGTTTCTTATTGTTCCAATTAGATTTTGTTTCCAGCTTCCATTTACTTTTGGATTTTAAGCACTATACTGCAAAACATTACTCTTGAGTAAATAGCTGCCTCAGATTGAGTACACTCTTGAAATAAAAAGTCATCCCTGGGTTGAAAATTAATTTGAGGTAATTAGGAGTTAAACAAACCCCTTTTATCGCTCCACATTTTGACCGTTGCTGGGCAGAGTGTAGCCATTTTTAAAGAGTAGTGTGCATCTGATGAGTGGCTGTTAGGAAAGAATTGGGTATTAAAAACGGAAGGTAAGAACCTGCGCACGGAGCATGTAAAAGCCCTGCTCCCCCGCCCACTTTCCAACAGAATTGTTAAAGAACCTAGGGTAGAAATAGATGTTTGAATTTTTGTGTGAATGATTAGGAAAAAGATAGAAATTTTTAAAAAATGAATCTCATGATTTCCCTCAAGTGGTGATGTAAGCACCACCCATTTTGCTAACTAATTGACAGGAACAATTGAAGGAGCCTCAAAGAAACACATGAAGAACATCTTCTATTATGGTAAGAAATGGCTCACATTTTGACTTTTGAATTTCCTATCAAAGATCTAGGAAGAGTGACACAAATAAACATAATTCCCCCATCTTTACCAAATTTTCATGGTTTTGCAAATGAAGATCCAGATACATTCTTATTTGAGTTCGAGATGCTTTGTAGAGGATATGATTATTGTACTAATGATCAAAGATTGAAAGTGTTTCCTCTTACTTTAAAAGGAGCAGCTCTCCGATGGTTCATGAGCCTAGGTGGGAATTGCATCCAATCATGGGAGGACATGAAGAACATATTCTTGAAGAACTACCAAGACTATTGCAAATCCAATGAAGATATTTTTGGTATGATACAAGGGGAAGATGAAATTTTGGAGGACTATGTAGATTGATTTCAATACAACCTTCAAAAATTAAAATATAAGTGTTTGGAAAAAGAGATCTTAAAAACACTCCTTCTTAAAGGAATCAAAGATAAATTTTTAGAACTCTTAAATCTGATAGGAAAAGGTGATGTTTTTCAATTATCATATGATGATGTTTGTGAGTTGTGCATAAGGTATTCAAGAGGAATCTCCAAGGCTAGTAAGAATTCTAGAGATGCTTGTTCCTTCTTTTCCAAATCTGCTACAAGAATAGGAGACATAAGAGCTGAAATCAATGTTTTATTTGAAAATTTTAAAGTTGATCTTATTAGCTCTCTAAATGAAAAATTGGATGTTTTGTAGGTTCATAAAAATGAAGAATTTGATGAAGTGTTTTTCACTCATGACCAAAAGGAGCATACCATAGATGGTTGTTCTTCCTTATCTAATTTGGAAGTAGCATATCAAAGAGGTGAGGAAGCTACAACAAGGTCAAAACCATGGAAATCATGGCCTGCAGGTATGGTTCAAAACAGTTCCTCTCCACTTTCTTACTTGCATAATCCATTATGGAATACTAATGTGTTAGGGCAGCCATGTCAATCTCAATATAACCACTAGCAATTTTTTCTACAAGCTTGGCATGGTTCACCTTATGATTGCATGACTACTCTCCCTCATCTTGTAGCATAAGCACATTCTCCATATTCTCCACTAGCTCTTCCACAACATCTTGCTTGCATATCAAATTTATCCACTCAACCCAACCAACCACATCATCACAATGCTCCATTCCTTACATATTTTCCTGGTCAACTAATTCCACACCCTCACCACAATAAACCAGTACAACATGCTTACAATGTTGAACTGCCAAATTTACCCACCCTTCCCACCCATTCTATCTCACATGCGCCATTAGAGAAAACTTACAATGAGATTCATAATGTTTCAAATTAAAAAATCGTAGAAGCTATGGAAGAAAATGAGGTTTCTTTTAGTATGCATCAACAAACCATTTTAAAATCCCAAGAACGTCATGGTATGATGGATATGAGAAATCATCAAAGTAAAGGATATATTGAAGATTGGTTTCACTCCATCACTTGTTTGCAGCATCACTCCATAGTTCAACAATTTTTTATACCATTTTTTCAAGGGAAGTTGGCTTCTCATACCCTAATTTTTATTAATACGCATTTTTAAAATTTGGGTATGTGTATACGTGAAGCCTTATTTCGAAAATGACTCCACTGGAAGTACTCATATACGTAGTCATATTCATTTTTCAAATCAAAATAGGTTAGTGTAGAAAATAAAATAAATAAGGGAATAAATAAATGCATTTTGTTTTTTTATGTAAAACTAGTTGTTTTTTGTCGCAACATGTTATGCAAATCAACATTGGTGATAATTTTTTTAATTCATCTATGTATGTAGATTATTTATAATAGAAATAACAATTTTACAAACACTTATATTCATTTTTATCATCAATATGAAAAAATGCTTGAATATCATTTTTTTTGGTTTGCGGGCTTGATGGAATTTCTGGAAAAATAGTCAGGACAGTCATATTTTGAGGGACCAAAAGTTAATATTTTTAAAACCTGTTTCTATCCTAAGTATTCCTTGATGTTTGCTTTCCAACTCAATTTGTATCACTCAATTTGGATTTGAAACGAAAAAGTTAGAACCAAAACATTCACCGGATGTCTAGCGGGCAACTCAGGAACAGTGTTGGGACAGTCAGTTTTTGGACACATAAATGAATTAATTTTTAAAACCTGTTTCTATGGTAGATTCCCATATGAATCTAGTTTAAAATGCAATTTAAATCACTCATTTTTGATATCGTATGAGGAATGTATGATCAAAATACTGACTGTCTATCGTAAATCAGCACTCTTAAAACTCTGTCTTTCCGGCTGTTCTTTACAGTATTTGACCTATCAATTCTTCTTTTCTTCAAAAATTGTTTCTATTGGAGATAAATAAATGAATATAATTTCATTTCCAATTTGAATCATTTGAATCCGACATGAAACGAAAATTTTATGCTTGAATATATCAACTATTGGTCTAAGCTGGGTAATCGAAAATGACTATGTTATGCAGGTTGTTCTAACTAAAATTGACATATCATATCATTGAATTTTTAAAACTTGTTGCAACTAGAAATAAAAATTTGAATTATCTATCATTTGGATTTGGAATCACTAAATTTCGATAAAAAACAAAGAAGTTGTGATTAAAACACTGCAGGTTAGCATGATTGGCCATTGTTCTCCCGCAAGTGACAGATAAATTTTGCTTTGTTATTTTCTCAATGGATTTGTTATACAGAGTAACTAATTGTTGTTTTTTGCATAATTATTGGATTAGGGGATCCCTATTACCTCTCTTTCTCCATGATTTAATGTTTTATTGCAGGTAGACACTCGTTTTTTTGCAGGTCTTGGGAAAATAAAGAAGGTCAATTTATAGACGAGTGATTTTTGAAAGAAATTTTATAAAACAAAGGGAGTTTCATCCAACTCATTACCCAACGGATTCATAATAGAACAAATGAAGAATTGATTTCCATTTGAAGATTCATGACATGTCTTTGCTACCAAAACATTTTTCAAAGAGATCATTTTTTTACATAATATCATAGCTGTTGTAACTTAATTTATTTATTTACATACTGCCTTTTGTTGTTTCTTTTCTAATTTCTTTTATATTTTGTGTTTCAGGTGTTGCATCATTCAAAGTGTAACTCATCCTCAGCATCAACGTCGTGAACAGCTAATTTGTTTTTTTTTGCATGCTTACATTTTATGATTGTCCATTTTGCTGTTCCTTTTTCACATTTTGCTGTTCCTTTCCGAATGTAACATCACTTCTGCATTTTCACGTTTTGCTGTTCTTTCTCGAAATAGAACAACACTTCTACACTTTCAGACTTTGTTGTTCCTTTTCGAAATAGAACCGTACTTCTGCACTTTCACGTTTTGCTGTCCTTTCCGAATGGAACAACACTTCTGTACTTTCACGTTTTGCTGTTCCTTTCCGAATGGAACATCACTTCTGCACTTTCACGTTTTGTTGTTCCTTTTCGAAATGGAACCGCACTTCTACACTTTCACGTTTTGCTGTTCCTTTCAGAATGGAATGACACTTTTGCACTTTCACGTTTTTCTGTTCCTTTTCGAAATAGAACAACACTTCTGCACTTTCACATTTTGCTATTCCTTTCTTAATGGAACAACACTTCTGCACTTTCACGTTTTGCTGTTCCTTTTCGAATGGAACAACACTTTTGCACTTTCATGTTTTGCTGTTCCTTTTTGAAATGGAACAGTTGTTGTTCCTTTTCGAAATGGAACAACATTTCTGCACTTTTGCATTTTTGCTGTTCCTTTTCAAAATAACATCATTTTCGCATTTCTTGTTGTTTCTCTTAGAGAACAACACCTTTTCACATGCATTTTTTCGTTGTTCCCTACAGAGAACAACATTTTTTCGTGTGTATTTTTGCCTTTTGACGTGCATTTCCTTTGCTATTCCCTATAAAGAATAACACTTTTTGCGTGTCTTTGCTGTCCCTTCAAAAAATGCAACACTTTGGGAGTATTTTTGAGAGCAAACCTTCCTTCCTCTTGTGGGATTATTCCTAGTTCATCTCAACCACATTTTCCTTATTCTCTTTCATGGCATGAAGTACACTACTTTTATGAGGACAAGAATTATGGATTCTTTTGAAGCGAGTTATTATCATTCAAGTTATGATCTTTAACAGAACAGTTCCTTGATGATAGATTCTTTTCAAAAAGGGCACAATTATTTATATACTACTTTAATGCATTGTTTTCTGTTGAACGTGATATAGATTGCATCTTAATACCATGCTAGTTCCACCCTTCCTGGTTATAATCTGCTCTATCTATAATAAATGAGATTATGGGTATATTTTTTTCTATTGACATGTTCAACTTCTTCCGCCATCCTTGCTCTTAAGGAGTATTGAGCCTCCCTCTTTTTATCATAAAAATATGTAATAACAAAAAAAATTGTTCGCAGATAGAGGATAGGGGGTCTCATTACGAGCCATCCTACCATGTTCATAAGGTTGTAACAAAGTGACATTCCCATTATGACTACCACACCAGGGTTATGATCCACTGGATAGCCAAATTATCCCTTGGAACAAGAGGTCTCATCACGAGCCGGCCTGATCACTTTTGCTACATCCTAGTGAATGGCAGTGTGGTTATCTGGTTACCATGCCAGCACACTGATATCTTCTGTAGAATAGCACTGAAACTCTCTAGTTATAAATTGAGGATTCTAGCTCATATGGGTTAAAAAGAAACCCTGCCAAGACTATGGATGCCTGCTTGCAGCAGAGGCTCTGCTTATGGTATTGAAGTTATATCTTATCATCAATTATTACTATAATACCTTTTTCTTATTTTTTATTTTTATCAGAGAAGATATATTTCCTTAATTTTTATCTCTATTTTGAACCTTTATGCATGATAAATTGTTTTATGATCAATCACATCATTTTTTAGCTAGAATACAGTCAGCAAAGCATCTTTTTGGCATATTGTCATTCTTTTTCTTTTTTCATAACTTATCATCAATCCAAAGCGTCCTATCTTTTATTCATAACTATCTTTATACACTCTGCTCTCATTATAACCATAACTCTCGTCGTCCTATCATTGATTTGTGTACTCTACTGCTGTATTGTTCATTCCCTTGCCTTGCCATCAGCACAACACCTTTCATATGGTTTATGGTCATGGAATCTCTTTTCCAATTGGAGAGGGGAATGCATGCATTATGGGTTAGCATGCAATATGATTACTACACTCTTCCATAACTTGTTGATTTGACAAAATATCAGTATTGCATGTAAACAAAAGTTTTTTTGATTGAAATTTTTGCATGCATCTTATCTGCTGCTATTCAAAACTAACACTATGGATTCAAAAACATTGTATGCACAAGTGTGATTTGTTTACAGGAGAACAATAAGTATGCAGGGGAAATTCTATTCATAGCATGACCACACTATTGCAACTAACAAAAGCGGCTCGAGCAACTTGCGAACACGAACAATTCTTCATACATTATGTGCTTACCTGGATTCCACCTTTTGCATCACTTTCAGCACCAACTTTGCCTACATCAACTTCAACAACTGCCAATACATATATGTCATTCCAAATTTTTCTTTTGGAGGTAAAACTTGACGTAAAATAGCATAATTTTCTGATTTATTACGAATTTAGGAGAATTTCATGAAAATCCATTTTCAACATTATTTATCATCCTTCATTTCATAGTTTTTACCACTTCCCATTTTTCAGCGGCATATCATCTTTCAGTTTGGGGGAGTGTCGCTTTCATTCATTTCTTTTTTATGAACATGTCATTCATATTCTTTATCATCCATTTATATTCTTATTCATTCTCAACACCTCCCTTATTCCATGTTGTTTTACACCAAGCATAAAATTCAATAGTTGGTAGCAACCACCTCTATTTGTTTTCTAGCATTGCATGAGGGCATGCTAATTCTTCAGAGAGGGGGAGGTATTGCTACGTATGATGGATGTTTTCTATTTTCTTTCTCATTTAAGGCATACAATTCTAGTGTAGAAATTGATTTCCATAATATTTTTAAAACTATGAACTCACTTCTTGTGATTTCTGGATAACACCGATGTATCATTAAAATACACAAACCCGGATAATTTCAAGTTAAATTGGTTCATAAAATTTCAGAAATCATGCACTCTCACCTACAACCATTTTGTTTATATCTCATTATCCGTGCATCAAAATGATCTGATTTTTGGATCACAGAGACATTCATATATTACAAATCTACTTGCAACATTTCAACAAAATCTGGTTTGTAGTTTTTGGGAAAATGGTTAATGAAGGTTGTTGTTATTTATATCATATTTTGCTGCAACTTAATTGGTATGCCTTCATCAAGATTGCTAAAATTGAATATTCATTAATTGAGGAAGAATTCATTTGTTCTATCCATTTTATGAGCTGAGAGGAACAAATTTTATTGCTTGGTTAACACATGGGTTTTGTCTTTGGGTTGCATGAGGACATGCAACATAATCAGTTTTTGTTGCATGAGGACATGCAATATATTAGGTGTGGGGGTGTGTTGGGCCATGAATACGACCACTTTGTAACACTTATTTCATCCATTTTTACTCTTCTCTATTATATCATTTGTTATAATTTATCATTTAAATTCTATTTTATAATGATTTATGCTCTATGAATGAATATTATTTATTCTCCTTTATTTCTAATAAATTGATGATTATGCATGATTTTATCAATGATAGTTTTAATAAATTAGTTGTAACATTATTTAGCATTTTTAGCCTCCAAGATAATTTCCAAATTGAAGATTTGATCATTAAAAGTGCCAACTCAGAAATGCACTGGAATAAGAAGTGACAGTTTTGCGGTTGAAATTCTGAGCAAATTAAGAAGAATATGGAAAATCTGGAACATGGATTTTGTCCAGAACGGACCCAATTAACTTTACTAAAGAACAGTTTGCCCAAATTCGACATGTACTGAGAGAGACGCAGGGTTCTTTGAGCACGATTTTCTCATATTTACTGTTGCGGCTGTTTTCCAAATCTTAGCTGCAAATCCTGATTCGCCCTACTATTGTTGAAAGATGAATGGAAATATATCTTCTTGTTGATCAATTGGTTGGAAAAATCCAATTTTGTAATAGAATCATGTTGTAATTATCTCTATTGTAACTGCTCTCTTCTCTCTCTCTATTTAAATGAAAATAGAGATCAGAGAGGGGAAGGGGAAAAAGGATGGAAAATGATGGAGAATTAAGGATTCAGAACTAGATATTCAAGAATGGTGGTGGATTATTCATGATAGGATAGGGATTGTTGCATTGCCATTGTAATCTTCAAAGCTTTTTCTGTTGTAATGATTTCACAATTTGATGATGAATAAATAAAAGGGTTGTTGTACATTCTTCTCATCTGAAGTAGCCCAGCAGCATCCGCTGGTGGCTAAGGGCCCAGCCTCTGGTGGAGTATGTTTCTGTTGTATTATATCTTTCTAATTTCTTCCGTGTGATGGTTTGATTTAGTTCCTATTTCTTTGAATCGTATTTCCTTACAGTTTCATGTTTTTGCAGCGAGCTGTTATAATATTTTATGAAATTGTTTTATTGCATAAGTTGAGATTGAATCGTCTGGTTGTTCTTTTCCATCATAAAATAGATTATTATCCTTCTCAACGTATATTGTTATGCTGCTCATTTCAAATATAAAGCTTCGCTGTTCTATTTCATTTATGGTTTCATTCCATTTGTTGTTCCGTTTGATTGATATTCATTACCGATCATTGTTCAATAGGATTGGTTATTCGATTCCTTTAATTCTAGTTTGTTGTCCATTTACTTTGCTGTTCATTTCTATTGATTAATTGCAATAGTTTGCTTTTAAAGAGTTTTCCTAGTTTATATTCCATAGCAGCTTTAGTTCAATTTTGATTTCCTTTTAATTACTTTAAAGCAGGATTGCCAACTGTAAAGAACATTGGTTATTACTTCCTCATTCCTAGATTGATTGTCTTGTTCCGGTTTGATTTCAATTGCATCAATTTGTAGAGGAATGAGTTATTGCTACTGTATCCTCGATTCATGGTTGTTTGAGTGAATGATTTATTTTAGAGAATTTCAATTTCTTGTTGTTCCAATTAGATTTTGTTTCCAGCTTTCATTTACTTTTGGATTTTAAGCACTATACTACAAAGCATTACTCTTGAGTAAATAACCACCTCAGACTGAGTACACTCTTGAAATAAAAAGTCATCCCTAGGTTGACAATTAATGTGAGGTAATTAGGATTTAAACAGACCCTTTTTATCGCTCCACAAATGGTGTCTTAGAGAAAGCACTTAACCTACAGGAAAACCTATCTTTTTAGCTGGGTTCGTCCGCCAAATAGAGAAGGGTGCATGCCCCCTAAGATTCGTTACATTCACTGAACTACTCATGGCAATCAGGTGGATCGAATGAAGGTTGAAGAGATACTAATAATGTACAAGGACCATTCAGGGATGATGATTAGCTTGGAGCTATGCTTGAACCAGGAAATGAAAGCTGGTCAATAGTGACAATTTTGCCTTCATGCGGGAAACACATCACTTGGAAGAGGGTTGAAACGATAGCCTCCATGTTATACACATAGTCATATCTAAGGAGTAGATTGTAGTCTAATGGTCCAGCGACTCCCATCACATTCAGGTGAACTATTTTATTTCCTAAAGTTATCATTAACTTAGGAAGGATCCCTAACGGTTGGTTGGTTCCTTTCTTAAAGCCTAACAAATTCTATGTAACAGGCATAAGCTATGGCGAACGAAGCACTTTTTAAGCAGTTGAGGAAAGGATACTCATTGATGCACCCTCATCTATGATAGTACATGACACGATAATTTTGTAAACTTGTACTATGATCTGAAAAGGTACATAAGAAGGAAGGCGAGATCTTGCTAGTCGATTCCAATCAAAGGAAGTGACTCGACTACTTGGAGGGGGTAGTAAATAAATGGCTGTATTAACCCCTTAAGTATTGGGAAATGGGGGATTTTTCTCTTGTTGTGAAGGAACGGGTGGATTGTCCCCAAGTTCATCAGACTTTGAAGTAATAAAAGTAATTTGAATGGTATCGTTCTCACTCTCTTCAGGAAGGGTATGATTTTCTGAAGGTAAACTCGGTCAACTGTCACCTTGACCTGTTGACTTTCGTTGGGTATAGACTCAGAAGATTCATTTTCAACGATAGGTGTTTCGATCGACAGTTGAGTTAAGTCAGTCAGTTTTTCAACTAGTAAAGGACCTAGGGAGTGTTTCCTATATCTAGATGGGAGTCGCTGCAGTGAAGCAGGATGGTTATCCAAGTCCCTTTTGGCTTCATCCTAAAAAGGACAACGGTGAAGGGTATGGTCCCCTTCACATAACCTACATGGAACTTTGACCTTTCCTTTCTATCCATGAACTTCACTATTACTAGTTGACGCTGTGTTGTCAACATGATCATCAAATGTTGATGACACTTGAAGGTGTGAACAGGGAGACCATTCTCTCAAGATCCGAGGAAGGAAAGGACAGTCTCGATGAAAATGGTCTCCTTTACAAATTATGTAAGGAAATCTATGTTTGTGTGCTTTAATTTGCATATTTTCAATAGATGATTCATGGTTTCCCCCTTGCTAAATTGGCTTCTTCTTCTCCTTCCCTTTCTTCTTCTTTTGAGCCACCTAGTTACCAGCATCACTGCTTTCACCAAGCAAAGAGGAAGAAGGGTAGGCAAAAATGAATGAAGAAGAATGTGAAGGGTCAACTTTAGTATCAACTGGATGTTGGTTCGATTGTGGAGGAATCATGGTATTTTGAACCACAAAGGTTGAGAATAGCCATATCTATAGGCCAATTGTAATTCCCAGAAGGGACAATGTTTCCATATATGGAGCACCAATATTTCCCCAAGAAGAAAATGGACTTGGATTCCCCTCAAAAGGGATTCCATGATTGGTGGACTCGATTATCTCAACCTAAGATCAACAAAGGAATAGGGATTTTATTCTGAATTAATAAATTTTAATGATGCTTTGACACAACTTCATTTTTTTAATTTTTAAGAGTCGAGAAAAAGTTAAAGATGACTCTAGTCCCCTTCGATTTTTAATGAGCCTGAAGTGACAAGTGCTCAGATGGACCTTTTCTTTTAAAGAGTTGAAAAGGAATGAAAGTGACTAGTCTGGAAATCTAGATAGATGGATTACCAAACCAATAACAAAACTGCAATATACACTTTGGTGATAAATTAAAGAGAAATTACCAAGGACTTATGTATGGCAGTCAATCTTCCAGAATGTTGTGTTCAGTGCATTGCGATCGATAGGGTGGAAGACATGGCTTCCTATGGATAGAGGATATAAGCCTATTGTGGTGTCCCAATATAAACTCGATGGTATGGGGAGCACAAGTCTGTGCTAGCACTTTTCGTATCAAGGAGGAGGAACCACCCAACCTTTGATGAAAACAATAGTTACTAGTTTTTACGACGTCAGAACACATCTCTAGCTTAGACCTCTAGATGTGTTGCATTAGGTTCCAAAGCATTATTAGGTTCATTGAGATTTATTTTAGAGTTGATCTTGTTTAAAATTTTTCCTTTCAATGGTTCATCACATGATGTTGGTTTGAAATTCCTAAAAGTGCAATCTATAATGACAAACAACCATTGTTTATTTTGATCAATGAAAATTCTAGCTACTAGGGATAGAAAATTACGATTCTTTCAAACAAAGAGCAAAGAGCACACACTAATGCATTTTCCTAGATCAGTTTTTGCACACAAACTAAATGAAAATGCAAATTCATGTATTTTTTTCCGTTCCCCTTAATGTGAAAAATGACAAAAAGAAAAACTAAATGTAGCAAAGATCGTAAATATTTTACTCAAAGTGACGTTTCGACAATTTCTTTTCAAGATAGAAAGGAAGACTAAATGACACTTTTCAATTTCGAATATAAAATGTTTTCGACACTTCGAATAAAAACAAATCAAATCAAATACATGACAAAAAGTTCAATCGACTATTTAGGGAAGCAAAACTCCACGACACTTCTCTTTTTTGACACAAAATGATAGCTACGACAACTTTTTTACCAAAACGACAGATGGATTTAAGCAACTTTTCAACAAAGGATTGTAAATGACATAAAAATACATAATTTTTTTACTAATCCTAATCAATGGAGGTTCATCTATGTGATGCAAGCAAGCTTCAGTAAGGAGGCACTGTTCATAGCAGCGAATCAACTAAACAAAATTGAAAACAAGGACAAAAACCCCAAATTTCAAGAATGGAAATGGGTTCAGTCAGTCATTGCACCTAGGCTTCACAGAAACAGGGATGAACGACACCTACTACACTCAGGAAGTGCGATGCATACTAGTTGACAGTGACAGATAGTGTGATGGGCTAGGGAGCGCAACAGAAGTGGGTTTTGGCTCAAATTTGCAGCTGATTTCAGTGAGTTAAGTTGAGCTATGATCGATAGTAAAGAGCAAAGTACAGTGGAGTGATCTTGGGAGGTTACTGAGCTACCAAAGAGCATATAGAATGCTTGTAAGTCAAATGTTCAATTCATAAACTAAACTAGAGATTGACTGAAGTAGCATTCATCTACTATGTAAAGCAAGAGTAGTTCGAAGGCTACCTGGTTGACTTTAGGCTTCATCTATAGTTTATGAAACAAATAACGATAAACAACAAACATATATTTTATCCCCAGTGGAGTTTCCATTTTTCTTCGAGGAAAACTAGTGTATTTTCGATCGACTAGCCCTCTAGGTTTGGCAGTTACCCTAGAAACAACAGTTCAAAGCAAATCGTGATTTCTTCTATGTATAACAGATAATAGAAAGACAAAGGAACCAACCTGGATATTTTTCTTAACTCCTTGATTGATCTCTCTCCCCCTTGACAGAGCTTGCAACTCCTCCTCGTACTTATCCCGCTTGGAGAGTACCTGTAGAAACATAGTAACAAAGAACCGTCAAAGCATCTTGATCTATTATATCATAAGAATTACAGAATTAGAAATATAATGAACATACAATGGCATTCATAAATAATAAAATTCACAATTGCATAGTTATATGGAAGAAAACGCAAAGAACTTTATTAAATAGAAGGGAGATTTACAACCCAGTTGTCTGATCCAGCATCATCCTCCCAACATCAAAGTCCTCTTCATCTCATGAAATAGCAAGATCACACCAACAATATAATGCTCAAATACAAACTATCAGCACTTCCTTGCAAATTACAAAATTCCAACCTTCATATCTCTCAGATGAGGGATCCATTTATAGATGTGTGCAAAGGTGTGAGTCATCTCTAGGTTTTTTATTAGTGTCATTCCACTTGTTGCATTTGGTTCTAGTTGGAGATTTCTTGGATCTCTTACTCATCCCTGGGCAAATTCAGAGAGGCAAGTGTCAGAGGAGAAGTTTCTAGAAGATTCCATGAGCATCCACTTAGCAAATTGTCTTGGACATTTTACCATCCTTGCTCATCGCACCCTATAGAAGGCCTCATCAGTATGCATCACACCTGGCTAGTGTAGAAGTTAGTATGCATTGCACCTTGACAGTGGAGCAGTGAGTATAGTCCAGTTTAGGCCAATTCTGGATGGCTTTTTAGGTGGAACTTTTGGGGAATGATGTAATCAGTCGACCATGTTCTTTTAGGGTATGAAATAACACTTTTAGGGGTTGAAGAGCCCTAGTTTATCAACATATAAGATTTGGGTTGAAGTGCCCAAATATGTCTATAACAGCTACCTAATGACATTAATGGTAGGGAAATCCCTTTTTATTCTTACATGATGCTTGAAGGATTTATCCTTAATGAACTGATTCTAAATGCGAACATCTTTTATTTCGTGGAGAAGGGGGATATTTACACATAGATTTTTCAATTCTCCCAGAAGTTCAATTTCTTTTGGGGTAAGTTGGAGTGGTCAGGCTAATCTCTTAGGAAATGGTGGATTTACTTTAAGGTTGCTTTCCAGTCTTTCTTCCTCAACCTCCCTATCTGGAGTGGGAGGTTGGTTATCTGGGATAATTCTCACAGATCTTAGGTTGATCCCCTAGATTTCTACAGTATAAGCTGGATATGATGTCTCTCCATTGTATACTTGTTGAGCCTACCTATTGTTTGGGTTCGTATTTCGTTGGGTAGGCATTTAGGGTTTCTTGGGTGGAGCAGAGTATAGGTGTTGTGGTTGGGAAGGTGGTGGAGGAAATAGAGCTAGAGAATTGTTGTATCAGGGCCTCCACCCCTAGAGTGGTGTATTCCACTGAGGTTGTGGCAGGGCATTAGGTTGAAATGATTATCTAGCTAGCTTGGAATGATATTGAGATGCATATGACCAAGGAGGGGCTGTAGACTAGGAAGGATGAGCAAGGGGTCCCCAAGAAGGTATAACTATGTTTTGGTTGGGGTTGTAATATGCATGGGATGATCCTTGCATGCCCTGTTGATATGCTCTAGGCCCAGGAGGTTTCCTTTGGTTGATGTAGCAAAGCTACTTAGTGGTGCCTTCAACACCTTGATATACAACTTTGAGTCCTGATAAAGAAGGGCACTTGTTTGTGGAGTGGTTTTCTTCACAGGTCGAGCAAATTTCAATACAATTCAATGGACATTTTTTCTTAGGATGCCTCCTGGTGCATATAGGGCAAAAGATGGGCAAGGCTATTTTTGCTTCCTTTAACTTCCTTTTGATTTTCATGGTGTCTAATTGCAATGCAAGGGTTTGCAACATCTCACTTTTGAAATTTTCTAGCATATTTCAAATTTCACCCTTGATGGATGAGTTGGAAGATGATGCGCTCGCCATAGGTTGACTACCCCTACCCTTTTTCATGGTTGCCCTAGAATGGTTTCTAAAGATAGTCTTGATATCCTCATAGGGTAATTGGTAGATATCCCCTCCTGCTGACAAGTGTAAGTTATCGAAAAGATCTTCTTTTACTCTCCTGAGTAGGACCAACTTTAGGGACTCACGGTCAAGTGTGCACCTAGCCCTTTTGTAGTTGAGTTAGAACCTTTCATCGTAGTCTTCTAAGGATTCATCTTGGCCTATGGTCATCCTGAAAATTTCCTCTTTAGTATTCTTTGACCTACAGTAGTCCTAATATTTTTTGTTAAAATCTTGTTGCATATGATCCCAAGTTGCGATGTTATCTCTGGGTAAAGCCATGAGCTAGTGCAATTCTACATCCTTGAGGGTAGATGGAAATAGTTTTAACTTTTGTTGATCATTTGTATAGTCATAGGTTCGGCATATAACAAAAAACTCAAATAGGAACTTTCAGGGTCCTTTGTCGTTAGGCCATGGAAATGAGGTAGGGCAGAGGGGCTTATATTCTTCATCTTAGTGTCTCCATTAGTTTCCATGATAGGGAAGGCACCCTCTCCTCTCTCTCTATTCCCTCTGTCATTTCTGTTTTCAGCCACTGGTTCAGTAGGAATGGGTTCCTCTTCTTCTTCTTCCCCTGTAGGTTCTTCAAATATATCAGGTTGCTCACCTCAGGGTTCCTCTAATTCACAACCACCAAATAAGAGAGAAGGTTAGTTGTTGGATGTAGTGGGGGTATTTGGCAAGAATTTCCCTAAATTATCCCTATTCCTTTAAGGCATGAACATAATTTTTTTTGGGTTGGTTTTTGTAGGTTTTTTTAAGCTGGAAAGTACTTTACAGAAATGAAATTGTTGATTGAATGGAAAACCACTAATAGAATGAAGAAGCTACTTGTTGAATTGAAATTCTACTTGTAGAATGGAAAGGAAAGAAGATAACGAAAGATGGAAGAAAGGAAGCTACTAGATTAATTTTGTAGAAATAAACTAATGCCAGAAAATTGAAGACAATAAGTAGAAGAAAAGAAAGCAGTAATCACATTCTACTCAGATACCTCCTTGGTAATGGCACCAAAAAGTGATGAGCGCTAGTATTGTAGCAAGGATGTTGCAACTCCAAGGCAACCAACTTTACTTATCAACCTGGGGTTCATACAAACTTGGAGGTGATGGTACTATATGCACAAGTAAAAGTGAAGGTTCTGTCTGTTGTCATTGTTCCTCTGGTGAGAGACCCCAGGGGTTCTAAGCTAAACTTCTATAGAGTCAGAAGAAGATTGATTCTTTGATGGAAGAAGAGCAAATATGTTCTAAGAGAGCTACTCTACTGCAGTAATGAAGAAAACAACATGTAGTGATAAATCACACCATATCCTACTTAACCATTTAAACAATTATGCTAAGTAGAATTTCTACATCAACACTAACCTAATGCTGCTATCTAAGATATAGAAGTGAAGAGCATCAAACCATGCTAATGTGTAAGCCAAAAAACTAAATTAAATATGCCTTTACCTTTTTTGGGTTTTTGGGGAAAAATCATATATGAAAACTCAATGTTCTTGTGGATGTGACAAGTGGATGGAAGGTGATTGAGGATGGCTAAAAGGCTTATGGAGTGGTTGTATGGTGTGGAAGGGTTCTAGGTGGCTTTTTGTGACTTCCTAGAGGTTCCCCATAAATTCGGCCTCAAAACAGGTTGTTTTGGGAAAACCTACAGGGTGTATTAGAAACCTATTGGATGATCCTATAGGAATTATAGAAAACCTATAGGATACAGTCGAGAGCTAATTGTGAGGTGTTGGGAAGCTTTGAAAGGGTGTTTGATGAGTGAGATGGGGTGTTTGAAGGTCTAGGAACACTCAGGAGTTGATATCCAATATCGGAGATGGCTAGATTCACTCAAGGTATCTAGTGGAATTTAAAAAAAAAAATGACAAAAGCTAGTGAGGGTGATGGTGGAGCAAGAGATGGTTAAGGTTGATGAAGTGCAAGGTGACTATTGGTGATAAATTCTAGGTCTCCTCCTGAAGTACATGCCATGCTTAAACATATATGTTTCCCGAGAACTATGTGATAAAATACATTTTCATAAACTAGAAAAGCTTGAATCAATTTCCTATTTTATGCATGAAGAGAGTGCTAAGGGGAATGAAAGCATGAGTGAGATATTATTGTAGAAATGGAGTAATGGAAAAATATGACAATGAAATGAACCAAATGTTGAATCATGACAACAAACTCCAAAGCTCATGTAAGAACTAGAAATTGGTGTTTTTGGGGCTGTTGAAGGGTCTCTTCCTCAAACCATGCTCCTAGAGGGAGGAAGTGAGGCCAATACACCTACTAACAACCTTATGGTGATAATTTTTCTCCTTTCTAACCTGCTAATTGAAAGAAGGCACAAATGAAAGCAAACTAACATACAACCAATCTCATCTACACTGTTGTAATGGAAATGCAGCTACTTAAGCAAATGAACAATTAAACCATGAATCTATGTTAACATACATCTACAATAAAGAGGAGCCTTGGCTGCTAGGATTGCACCCTAACCCAAGAGCTTCAGCTCTCTAAGTTAACTTAGTGTTGGCTCAAAACAAAACTCATTCTTATTATCAAAACAATGGATTACATAAAAAACTGTCACAAGTCTTGCAATTCAAAAATAGAGTAGAGTTTTGCAATAAAAAATAAAAATCCTACTAAGGTCCTAAGCCTTTATACTTATACATCTGAAGTATCTAACGACTTCCTTAAAATTAGGGAGGCTCGGCTCACAAGCTCGAGATAAATTGGTGCTTTGTCTTTCACATGCTCGGCCACCTTCTAGTCCTCATTATTTTGTTGTTTGCACTCCGAGTTGATGGAGGAATATTCAAATGGAGGGGTAGTAAATGAGGAGGATTTACCTCCTATAATTCATCTCCCTTGTCCCATTCGAGTTTTGACCAAGGTCTTTGCCAAAATTCCTTTATTTTATCCTTTAATCCTGCATTGAATACACATAAGACCACAAAGAAAAATATCCAACTCTAACTCATCTCATAAACAAAATATAATCAAAAGTATGCAATAAGTTATGAGAATAGTTGGTTTTATTAAGCTAGTAGGTGAATTAAGGCCCATATAATTACCCAATGATGAGGCTCATCAATATGGTGTGCAAAAGTAATTAGTTTTCCTGTTCAGGGTCACAAAATTCAATTGTAGACCTTCACAGAGGTCTAGAGGCAGATTGGGGGAAGATATAGTGCTAAGCCTTAAGGGCTTAGAGATCTATGTGAAGGCATATCTAGGTGAGAAAATGATATCACATTTATCTCTAGATGTGGAAACTTGGTTTTAGCATCCCCCCATATTGCTTTGGGTGAGACTTCAGTTCACGCTATGCAGACTGATGCTGAAAGGGTCAATAGCGTGGGGATTCGTTTGAAGCAACTAACTCTAAACCTGGGTCAGGACCCCCTAAGTGAACAACGAACAAGGCTTGTATAAATTTTTATATGCCAAAATGTTTTCCTCATAATATCCATTGTCAAATGGTATAATTTGGAGAAGGAAGGTATTTCTGCTACCAAGCCTATATGGTTCACCTATTCACCCACCAACAATATTCTCACTTGGAACATTATTATAGTTGCTACAAGACCCTCCAACGGTTTTGCTTACACTCAATTGTCAAGACTTCCTTGGTCTTGCATATTGTTTTGCAAACACCAAAAAACATTTCATGAGATTTCTTGAAGTATTTTTCTCCCACTTGCAAGTTGGGTTAATTGTCATCTTTTGACATGATTAACTGGCACGCAATGTATAAAATCCTTTTTTGATGGTTTCAAGGGCCTATATTTGTGCATATGGGTTTTTTCTAACTATGTGAACATGCATCATGCTAATTCACAAATATCTGAGCATTATCGCACGAGTGTTGTCACGGTCGTCCCAAATTCTATCTTAAGCGTTGCACTTGTCGTAAATTGTCAAAAAGTGGTCAGGCAAAGGGAAATTCATTTCCCATGTGTCCTAGGTGATATATGTTATTATTTCATCAAGTATTCCAAGTGTTAGATCACAGTCGAAGTCTTATCACTGTTCACATCAGTCTAACTGATCTTACACTTAGCCATTTTTGAGAAAGCTTCCCGATTAAGAAACTTGGCATCACCCGAACTTCCTGAACTATGCACTACACAGTTCTAGCTGACACCATTCCACTCAAAACTACGTAATGAAAAGTTCCTACCTCCTAGGACTACTGCATTGCATAGTTTATGTGCTCAAGCTCTGGCGTTGACCTCTATAATTGCATAATCATTCCACCCAACTCGGCCTTCACTCTGCACTAAACAATAATAAGCCTAAATCATATCCTCTGAGCCTGTTAGGTTCCTATACCAATAGGTTTCATCTTTCATGATTGACAGTGGAAGGGCTAAATATGTTCATCATTGCAGGTTGCAAAGGTTCCACATTTTGTGTACATACTAGGAAAATTAAAAAATGAAAAGAGGGTATGCCTTAAAAGAATAATCAAAAGGCAAGAAAATGAAATGGTAAAAAGAAAAGTGAAAATGAACCCCAAACTAAAGACTAGGAAAGTGGCCAGTCAAAATGCCACTACTATCTTTGGCAGTGTCACACTCTACAAGTACTGCTGCTAATCATACTTGATGGATGGCCCAACAGTCTAAATTGGACCATGCCATGTTTAAATTGCTTGTTGCAGAATAGAGAATGGTTCCTGTCCAAACAACTTAAGCTTGGCAGATGACTAGCTAGGTAGAGAAATGAAGGAGCCCAACTGCTTAATATGGGTCCTTGGAGGAAATAAGGGTAGATTTAGATAGGAGGGAAGTCAAAAGAAAAAGAGAACAATCAGGGTCTGCTAATTCAAGTGCACCCACTTCAAGGGAAGAAAAAATGTTAGGATTACTAGGTTGGGTAAGTAGAGTAAGGTTACAGAAATGAAGGGCTATCACTAGTTGGCTTATCAAAGAGCAAGACTCATTTCATTCAGGGTATTGGCACCATGGCAGAGCTTTGAGGACACAACAATGGAAGCATGTCTAATTTCCCCCTTTTTCCCAAACATCATTTACTAACATCCCCCAAGGACCTTGGGATCTGCTCAAGTGTCCTGCTCCACTTCATTCCATGACAAAGTACCAGTTCAAACTATGAAGTTCAATCAAGGGAAAGAAGCCACATTTTTTGTGTAAAAACCTTTATTCTCAATTCCCTCATCTTCCATTCCTAAGTTTTTCTCCTTAAAAACTTAGCATTTCCCCCAGACACTCACCTCACAATGTCATATTAACAACTAATGTATTATCTAGCTCCCTAAGCATTCCCCTTCCCTAATTTTACAAAAATCTATATAAAAATCCCAAAAAGTCTATGTAAATACCCTCCCCCTAGCAATATAGCTATACAATCATGATTTGGGGAATATTGACCCACCAAGGGTTAAAATTAACCCTCCACTACCCTGAACTATGGTTTTTTGTTAAAAAAACTTTGGCTAAAAATAAAAAAATCAAAATCCCCGCCCTCATTAACCCTTGCTACCCCTTTTCCACGCTAAAGGTATGTGTTTGTAATGTTTTTTAATTAAAAAAATTATAAACTAACCCGAAACCCTAAAGTTAAAACCCACCCCTACGCGTGATTCATTTAAATCAATATTATAATCGGCGGGTCCCCTCAACAATAAACAACTATCACATCATATTTTCCGCCAGCCGTCCGATCGCCAGCCTCACGGATCTAACGGTGGGCGGTCGATTTCGCAGGGAAGCTGCCCGATGTTTTGCGTCCGGGGGATTGGC